>NDGM011215913.1:342-12872 GCA_002564305.1 Octomys mimax | reverse complement strand
TTCGCCAAGCTTGTTCCAAGTAGGTGCTTTAGACCACTGAGCCATCTCGCCAGCCCCTGGTCTCACTTTCTCTAGGACCTAAAGGATTGTTCCTGTGACTCATTACCCCAACATCCCAGCCTCGATCATTCCTTTTTCTAAACAACAGGAGCACTCCTTTCTGAATCAAGAATTTGCACATTTCACTTCCTTAGAGTGCTTAGGATAAGCTGCCTGTAAATATAACACAAGATTTTTGCATGCAGGAAGCAATAAACACATCAGAACATTATTTATTACTTTGCTTCTATAAGCCATCCCCCAACAATACTGTTTCCAAGTCAGTATTCATTTTGGGCATCAAACAGCCCATTCATTTCTGGCACAGCACAATGTCACTTGGAAAGTTGCTTAATAGTTTTCAAAAATCAATATACCATTTCCTACTTACATCCTTAAATGAATCAGACCCCATACATGCTTAATGTATTACTCCATTAAATTCTCACCGTACCCACGAGGAAGGCATCATGGTTTTTGCTGGAACAAAGACAACCTTGGAAAATGGGACTTCAGACCCAGAGATCTATTCTGCCACAACATGGTGAGTTGGCTAACACTATACTGCATTCTTGAAAACCTCTAAAATGCATGAGAAATATGTACAATTTTAATTTATAAGGAAAATCCATTTTAAAAATTGTATTTAGTACAGGTACTACAGGATCTCACTACACAGCTCAGATTCATAGTCATGCTCCTGTTTTTAGCCTCCCAAGCACTGGGATTACAGGTGCATGCCACTACGCCCAGTCTTAAAACCATTTTTTAAAGAAAAGAATTTAACTCTCAGTGTTCATACCTGGGAAATGGAAGGCTGTAAATTACGAAGCCCTATTTTCTTGACTTAGAGCACATGCTTCCTTCTGTGCTACAGGCCAAAGTCATGGTCCTCAGTCCTCATCATGAACTTACTGTCAGGACCCCCCAAGCACATGGGCCTTTTCTACATCAAATTTATTTCCAATATATTCTTTGAGACCCCTGGATTTTTTACACCTGCCCAAACAGCTTTGCACACACTTGAGTATATACACTTGTGACACACATATGCACATATATACACACACCACAAAGCATTGCCAAAAGTGGCCCCTTTGGAACAATCCAGGTTGGGCTTCTTGAGACAAACAGATACCATTAAATGACTTTAGACTACAAAGCTGTATTTTAGACTATAAAGAGCGCTAAACTCCGTCGCTGTTCTATATGTGATCTACTTTCAGAACACTTCCGAGTGCTTTCACTTTACGTTGAATACACATGAAGAACTGTAAGGGATTTAGTTGAAAATTAACAAGTAGTTCTGACAAACTTTTGCTCAAAGAACTAGTGGAGTGGCTGAAGCTGCAAACTGGAAATCGGTCTCTTACGTGGGAACAAAGCCTGTTAAAGAATGAAGAATGCCTAAAGCAATCAAGATGCTTCAGTCCTAAAACACCTTGCCTGGGACAATTCCCATCATTAGTCACTAGGCAACCATGTGTGTGACACTAACTCTGTCAAATGCATATGTAATCGCCCTTACGGTAGTTCAGCAGGTCCTTTCCTCCCATCAGGAGAGAGAGGGCACCACCTGACCTCAGCTTTCATCTCTTATCTTTATTTCTCCATCCTCTCAACATTTTCCCCTGGGAACATCAAGAGTTCCTCTGGTTCATGGCAAACTGGTGATAATTAAGCATTAGACACACACACACACACACACACACACACACACACACACACATGCACACAGAAACAAGTATACGCACATACTGCTGAAAAATCCATAAACCTAAAGTAATGGAATTCTTTGCAAATAATACATCCATAACTCCATTCTCCAGAAAACAAGCCAACGTGATGATGTGCTGCTTCTTTACAGCTATCTGCACATGGAATGCTGGACTCTACGATAATAAGCTATACCTGTTGGATTGTGCGTTCCATTTCGGACACAGCTGAGATAGTAGTTAAAAGGAACATTCCATTTGCAGCCTACCTGGGGTGTTCAGCAGCCTGGACATCTTGCAGAAGTAGGAGACATACTGCTCACAGTACTCGGCACTGCTCGTGATGGCGCTGATCTGATCCATGGATGCACTGTAGAGGAGCTGGGTCACTGAGTATTTTTCTGGGGTGTAGCCAACTACGGTCGTTGGCACCTGCAAGTCGTGGGACACGATGGTCCACACCTTGTCCTCTGTGGGGAGAAAAAGGAACATGGCAGGGATTCTTTAGTACGCAAATGCGTCTTCAAATGTCAGGAAATCATGGAGCTGTACTTTAACTGGCATTTTCATGAGACTGCTTTAGAATAAAGTGTAGAAATTCTTAAAGTAATTTTTCCCTTTTCCAAGTCCTGCTTAGTAGAGCAAAGGAGAAAATGTTTTATTTTTATTAAAAGTAAATGTAGGATATCTTCTGAAATGAAACAAAAAAGAGCTCATACATCTGGTTGGTATTCTAATGCATGCACATTGAAGACGAGATCAAATATCTTCCAGTTCCATCCTGTTTTTGGGACCCATCATTCTCCTGTAGGAGAACAGATTTGCTCTTTCCTAAGTGAGCTATGCCTTCTCAAGACACTGGGTTCTCCCACATGCTGTTTGTTCTCATCAGAATACATACCTTTATCCTGTCAACAACTCATCTTTCTATCCTGACCTTTCAGGCGATATTAGAGGTTACACGATCTGTTATTGAAATGCTCCACACATGGGGAGTGAAGCAAATGAATAATTATATTGGTGTTTTTTCCCCTGAATGTTTCATTGAGAGAGAAGCAAATATTAATTAAGGTAAATGAAAACTTGGTCTAAATTTTAATTTGAATGAGAAGCATCCGAGGAACCTAAGATTTTTAGAAAACATAGGAGTCTAACTTAGGTCTGTACCTTGAAAGAGATTTAGTAAAATTCCAATGCTTAGCACCAGATTGTCACCATTGAACACTATTTTCCATTATTCAATGAAAACTAAGATTTCCAGAGAAACACAGTTCCAGAGATAAAACTAAACACAATGAAAGAGGAACCAGAAAAATTGCAGCGCAGAAACCAACAAACTCCTGGTGACTGAGGCAGCTCAAAAGCCTCAGAACTAAAGAAGGAACTTTTTTTTTATATATCAGTGAGAATTTCCTGCAATGGATTAAACACATGGAGTATATTTAAGGTCATAGTTTATTAAGCTAAAAACAAAATTATTTTGAAGTATCCTGGATAACAAACTTCTTTTGAAAACTGGTAAAAACAGGCACAGGATCAGGCATGTGGCCTATCATTTATACATGAACTGTAAGACAAGTATAAACACTCTTTGTGGAATTATTTCAACTCATGCATGATGGAATGAAAGTCTCATTATCTTATAACCTTTAAGTTAATACGACGTAAGTGATCACTAGTAATGGTTGCCACTGCAGCCAGGAGAAGCCAGAGATGGCACTTGCTTAGGGGAGGACACGGCTAACGTTGCACATTTCGTAGACATAACAAAAATCAAGCTTGCATGTGGCTAGGCTTACAGACTCCACTACTGGTGTCCAGGAAACATATAGGAGATGGGAACTTGTCAAATGACACCAAGAGGAAGGAATCCACAAACTGTGGTGAGAGAAACTGTGGATCAGTCTCGTTTTTTCCCACTGTTAAACTACAAAGGCAGGTGGGAAAGGAGGAAGGAAGGGGATCGTAGGGCAATCCATGCATCCTCTAACTTCTTAAGTCCTAGCCCCTGTGACAACGTGTTTCTGGGTTCTAGTCCTCTTCTGTTTGCTCCTCTGGAGTAACACAGCACAAATGCAGTTATGGCGCCCTCCTCAGCATGCGTTTTCTATGGGGCAGTTATTTCCATCTCTTTGCAACTGGCTTCCTTCAGTTGTGCTGGCATGGCAAAGGGGCCACAACCTAATTTACTGATCCTATCCCTTCTTGACCTGATTTCAAAAAACTACCATTTATATCCCAATCTACAGATTTGCCTTCACCTAATTCAAGATATACTGATCAAATTAGGCAAATTCTATCTCTTTTCTGTTACATGGAGCCTCTGGCAGAGAACTCTGAAATGTATGACATCACTCTGCTTCCTTTTAAACAAATCTAGCCAAAGCACTTGTTTGGTAGAAGTACTCAGGGCTCTCTCTTTTAAACCCATAGGAGACTAGGGCTAAAACCTGACCCATCCTTTAAAGAGTCATGAACATCTAATACACACAAAGTAATATTTCTAAAGACAGGTGTGTCTCCAGGTTTCTGTTACTGTAGCAGACACCTCATGTCATCAACTTGTACATAAAAGGTTTTATCTTTGCTCTCATGTGTATAGTAGTCAGTCCATGATAAATTGACCAGATCACTGTGGTCTTGTGGCAGGAAAATGTGGCAAGAAACAATTGATCAGGTCATGGCCAAGATGAGAGAGAAAGAGATAGTGACTTTGGTCTGATTTTACCTTTCAAGGGCACAACTACAATGACCAAACTACAATGAGTGTTCAGGTCTTAACGTTTCTAGAGCTACAGGCTGGAGATTGAGTGTCTTGACAGACAGAAATTGAAGATACTGAACTTCCAAAGTCTAGCAGCAAGCATTACTTTAAGCAAGTGAAAAATACTGATTATCCATTCACAGTCTCTGTCCTATACAATTTCAATGATTTTATAATCATTAATGTTAAGAAATCAAGATTCATTGATTTCTGTTTTTGCCTGAGTGACTTCTTGGCCTTAAGCTCTATCTACACACTTCCCACATTTCAGGATCACAGTTAGTATAGCGTCTTTTTCAACCTCTTCAACAAATATTATTGTTCATTTGTATATGGCAGAGGGAGATCTAGAAAATGGGAAAGATTACAGTGGAAAGCTTTCGAATATATTTAGAACTTTCACTGTGGCATTCTAGTGGGGGGAAAAACAGAATAAACCAAAGTGTATAACATGAGCAATTGATAATAGCAAGGAGATAAAAGGAGGTAGAGATGGGTCCTAGGTATGGAGTCTACATTTTTAAATATAGAGGAACCATTAAGATTCCTCAATGAGTAGGTCAAATTGAAAGAATAAGAGAAAGGCCCAGAAAACTATGTAAATGTTGTGGGAAAGTATTCCAGAAAGAGGAAATGCAAATCGCTATTTTGGGGGTATTTCAATTATAGAAAGAATCCGCTGTGTGAGAAAGAGAAGTGTTGAGGACCAAAAGTCAGAAATGAAATAGGGTGTGGAGGGGAGGTAGAATTTTATATGTCACAGAAAAGGATTCCGTTTGCACTCAAAAAAAGGAAAACTGTCAGTTTGGGCAGAAAAGTAGCATGATCTATCTTTACTTATAGACATACTATTCTTTGCTTCAATAAGATTACATTTTGGAAAGGTTTGGAAAAGTGTGTGTGCATGTGTGTATATATATGTATGATATATATATATATATATATATATATATATATATATATATATATCACATACCTACATATGTGTGTATGTATTTTCCAAAGATAATTGTATTGTATAAACTTATAGAGATACAATTTCTACAGGTCATAACATTTTAAGAGAACCTATGAGATTAGCGAGCATGTATAAAGAACAATGTATGTGCTCTATTTTGATGGCAGAAAACAATTACTGTTGATGCATTTTGAAAATTGCTTTATAATGCTCATATATTACACAACAAAGTGGCTCCTTTGGAGCCATTAAATCTTAAGTGAAAAATGGCTATTAACAATTGTGCAAGTATTTAGACAGAATAAGGTTGTTACCCAATATAGATTTGCCTTTGCTTATATAAGTTGTGAAGCTAACAACCTTATTCCCACATTCAAGTGTGTTAACATAAGGTGCATTATCACATAAATGTGGAATAAAACTAAAAAGAACTGTAGAGAGGAAATTCTTGATTTTTTAAGTTTCCTTCTTACAAAAAACAACCAATAAACTAGAACTTTTCAAATGCAGTCTTGGGATTCCTGGATTATGAAAATCATCTCTGTGATTGCTGAAGGCTCAGCATCTTTTTGTTATCATATTATTATGCACTTAAAGAATGGTCATGTGGTATATTATTGAAGAAATAGCATATTTAATCATATATTTCCAGCACTAGGAACACATGGGACATCCTGAAGCACATCTCTATCTTTGGCAATAATGATGCTCTCCAGATGAGCCAGCTTAATTATACTGACATGACATTAGGAAGGTCCTTTTGTCACACACTCTAATGACTCCGTATCTCCATGTCAGTTGTCATTCTCAAGTACTTTACTTCATTAGAGCATAAGTCCTTGCTTCACTGGAGCTATGATCAGGAACTGATTAAAAACCAATAATGAGGGGCTGGGGAGAAGGCTCAGTAGAAGAAGTGCTCCCCTGGCAAACACAAGGGCCTGAGTTCAATCCCCGGTTCCACCAAAAATAAATGAATAAAAAAAATAAAAAACAATAATCATGAGTGGAAAGCAAAGCAAAGAGTACTCTCTTGAGGACTATAACTAGTTTCTTAGGTAGGTATGTGTCTGCACCCTGGTTACTTTCCAGGTCGTCCATATAGAACCTAAAATTCACATTGAAGATCAAATCATTGAAGAGCATGTCCTCATAAAAGCTAATGGGGGCTGGGTCTAATGGCAAACATTCTGGTATTTTATGCTCCTATGTATGTACCTAAGTACATATATCTTTTCAAACAATATCACTGTGCTAACTAATGCCTAGTTTGTTATGCTGGAACTTTATTTTCCATTCTTTAATCTTTTCCTTGAAATAATCCTTAAAAAGGGAAATATTGTATCATATAATCCTTGAATTTCAAATTGAATGTAGAACTTGTTAGATCAGTTATAGATGACAGAAACATTTCATCCAAACCCCTTAGGTGTTGTATTAGTCAGCCTTGTGTTACTGTAACAAAATACCTGAAGTAGTCCATTTACAGGGACACTGAGGCTAACTTTTGTTTGGAGTTGAGGTTTAACTTCATAATCAATTGGCCTTGTTGCTTAGGGCCTGTGGAAAGGTAACAAGTCACTGGGAGGTGTACACAGTAAATAAAATTACCGAGCTCATGGGTGGAATGAGAGGAGGAGGGGAAAGAGACTGGGATCCCACAAGCCCCTTGTAGGACACACCCCCATGACCTAACTTCTCATCTGTCCCAACCCCTTAAAGTTTCTACCACCTTCCTCTGGGGAACAAAATTTTAAATATTTGGAGACAACTGTAGATTCAACTCATTGCAGTTGTTCCCTTATCTATCATAGTTACTCTTCAGGAATGAATTTGACACTTTTGTTATTAAAGCAATGCATCAGGAATGAAGCTATAATATATGCTTCACTTAATATCTTCTATATTGCATGTAAGCCCTAGCTTTCTGGGTAAAACTCATAAACTTTGTTTCTTATATCTTTACATTTCTTCTCCATCTTCTGAACTCTAGTCTAGTAACTTTGTCTATTTTTTTTTTGTTGAACCTACAAGTTGAAATGTTTATTCTCCTGATTCAATTGAAAAACATTTAGACATCAACAGTGAACATGATATAAGCAAAGGCTTCTAGTTCAGTGTTATAACATCAGTGAGAGTTACTTATCCAAAGTTGAAAAATCTGAAGCTTTGCTGGAATCGTCAGTCAAGGGAATAAGACTACTATTTATAAGAGGTGAAAAGTTTTGAATACTAAATAATATCAATACAATGTAACCTGGAAATGAATATAACCTTCTCCTACTAGATATTAATGACACAAATACCAGAAAAAATAACTACTTTAACCAAATAAATATTAATAGCTTTAAAATGATATGTATCTTCTTCCGTATTCTAGATTTAGGGCCCCTGCCACTCTACCACCCTATATTTTTGACCCAGTGATCATATTCTTAGAGAGTTGTCAAGTTAGTTTTGTCTTCCCCAGAGAACTGCACTAATATTTTTGGGGAAAGAACCACATAGACAAATTCTTTCAGACATTCAAGAATATTATTTAGATGACTATTTTAAGCTATTACTCCAAGAAAAGTATCATAGATTGGTAATGTATTTCACTTGGATACCTAGGAACCATTTATTGAATTTTTGATCTCTGGGGGTACCAGGGTGCTGTTAGACCCTGGGGTACAAAGGTGGAAAAGATTTGAGTTCCTGTTCTCAATGAGCACCTATTTCAGTGGAAAAGATGGAACATTAATCTCACAATTACACATAACAGAAAAGTGCTCAAACACATTCAGGATTTTATGGTTCTATAAATTCTGTTTAACCCACTCTTACAGAGCCATGAAGCGACTCAGTGGTCATAGTTTTTAGGATAGCTGCATGAAGAAAGAGAAGATGAAAAAGAGCAACTTGTCCTTTTCACTGCTTAGACCAAAGGCCTTGGGAACGAAAAGGACTCAGTTGATGGCAATGAGTAGATTAGAAGTTGAAGGGCACAGTAGTGAAATATCACACTGCAGAGGTGGACAGTTGTACGCGGCTGGAGATATAGGTGCTGAAACCTTGTGGAGACAAAACATTAAATTCTTTTATTTTCCAAAGCACACACACAGAGTGACTTTAGCAGTCACTTATTACCGTTTTATTTAATTGCTCATAATCTGCCTCCCCTTCATCTAAGTTTTTCAGGCGTAGCAATAGGCAAGATAAAAAGTACATCTTCTGAAGCAGTCTACAATTTCAAATTAAAATGTAGGAATGACAAAATAGGTAAGCGAGCGAAAAACCTAAACATTGTGTTTTTAAATTTTTTTTTATATTTTACATGAGAAAAGTTTTGTAAAAAAGCAGCAAGGAATCCAAGGATAGAAAAACACTGTTATAAGTAGATTGGTGGATGTGGTGCTGCCTGTAAGTGTATTTGAGCATATATGGTGTAATTTGGGATTTAGAAGACTACTTCAGCTTCCGTTAGAAGCAAGGCCCAAATTGTAGAGCAGGAATAGTTTGGCTAGTTAATTTTGTTGGAGTAAAAAAGGAGAGAGGAAGAAATGATTCAAGTCAATAGACAGAGATGACATATTACACTTATTTTTAATTCACATTAAGGATTTCCAATTTCATCTTAAATGTCATGGAAAGCCATGGCTTAAAATTTGGCTTAAAAATTGAAACAAGATCCTTGTGTATCTGGAAATTTGATGACCATTTTTATTCTAGATGGCGGCAGTGGACATGATGAAAAGCAGTCAAAAATATGCTTTGAAGACAGATTCAGTAAGAGTTGATAATGTTTTGGGTGACACTTGACAGAAAAAAAAAAATAATACAAAGACTACTGCGAGGATTTGAGACTGAATGAAGTCTTCCTTGGAGAATGATGACACCATTTATTGATATGGGGAAGATTCTAGAAGAAGAGAAGCTATAACAGAGACTAAGACCAGGTAGCTGAATAGGTGGAAATAAAATCAGAGAAGCTATGAGTTCAAACTATTAGTTACAAACTCTTAGACCTCAGTTTTATGAACTATCATATAAGAAGTCTTGCCTTTCATCAGTAGAAGGAAATGCTTACAATTAACACTGTCAATCGTCAATATTGTGCTGACTTTTAGCTGGGTCAATAAAAAATGAGACAAAATAATTCTGCCAATTGGGTAGAACAGAGAGAACTGATAAGTTTGGAAGCATATTGAAAAGTCTTTAACTTGACAAAAATTGTGTAATATAACAATACACAAACCAAGCATATTCCTAATATCAATGAACAATAGCATATAAAATTTTAGATATAATACATGATGTAAACATTTCCTTTTCTGAAATCAATGCAAAATCTGCATGAACAAAATTTGAAGTTTTACCTAACAATATTAAATAAGAATCACATAAAAGAGGACATATTCTGTGTCAGCGGTTTAGAAGTTCAGTAATGATATAAATTCCTTAAAAATAGTCATGTCATGCATTTTCAGTCAATATCAGTGTTCATTTGTGTGTCTCTGTGTAAGTGGAATTGAGCTATTTGCACAAAAATGTGTAGAGATGAGTCACTATCCTCGCATAGCCGAAGGTTTTGTGAAGGACAATGCAGAGAGAGCTGGTGCCCCAAAAGCGTGACTGAGTAGGTGGGTACAGGTACACACTACTAGAATAATGACATATGCTTTTAAAACTTGAAGCAAAACCTATGAACATGGGAACTTTAATTTTTTTTAGGGTTTGTATTGGACAGCTTTGAGAAAATGGTATTTGTTTATCCATAGCAAACAAATAAAATGTAGTCCCTGCCTTTACCCCTTGACAAAGTCTATTGCAAATGGATTAAAGGTCTAAGGAAAAAGGAGAACTTTCAAATACAAAGAAGAGGGCATAGAATAATATCTCTATTATTTGTTTAAACAAATGAACAAATTTAAATGGAAAACATGAGTGCCTGTGTGTTTGTTAAAATTAAGCTCTCTTCTTTGACAAGGTGCCATAATCCATGTGAAAAATTAACCAAGTAAAGAGATGTTTATGAAATATAGAACTGACAAAGGTCAACATCTGGCTGAATTGAGAAATTCTAAAAGTAAAAGTTATAACAGAAAGAAATAATTCCAATGAAGGTGATATATAGATATATAGATCTCATAAAAATAATAACAGAAAGAGAAGGCATTCCAAGGAAATCTCTCTCTCTCTCTCTCTCTTTCTCTCTCTCTCTCTCTCTGAGAGAGACTTCATTATAATCAAGGAAATATAAATAAGAACGAGATTTAGATCATGTTTGTCTGACAACCATTTGAAATATCCAGAATTCTTGAGGACATATACGTGCAGATCTTTCCTACCACGATTCTATCAACTTCTTTTGAAAACAATTTGACCATCACCAATAAATTCAAAGATAAGTGCATCCTACAATTACAATTATTTCTAGTTATACAGCTTGGAGAAATTCCTAAATCTCTTTATAGAAAAATACAATATTTCTGTAGTATCTAAAAACAATCTAAAAGTTCATCTAAGAAGAATGAAAAGTTAATTGAACTATGGTGATACAATTAAATATTATAAAAATATTTGAAAGTAAACCAGCTGGGAGTATACTGAAAATAGACCAGCTGGAAGTATTATTCCTTAATATGAATCAACTGCAAAGTCAAAAGGTCATGGAAAATTTATAATATGATACCATTCTTTAAAGGCTAAAACAAAATCTCAATGAAATACTATAAGAAGTAAGAAAGGAGAAAAGGATCAGGTCGGGCTTTTATAATTGTTGTCTTTCTTAATCTGGGTGTTGGATATAAGCAAGAAATATTTTATAGTGAAATTAACCAGATTGCCTTATTTTGGTAAGGCTTTACATAAACACATATTCACAAAGATAATAAGCAAATACTGGTCACTTAACAAAAGCTATGTGTATTCTACTGAATAATTAACAACATAATTTCTTACTACCATTTCTAGTCACTGAAAGCATTGATTTCTAGAGAAATGCTTCTAAAACATTCAAGTAAAAAGGGTCAGCGTAATGTTGAATTATCATTTTTTGTAGTCATCTGTAATAGGATTCATTTGAAAGCTTCCTTAGCCTTCCCGGTTAGATAAATTCATTTTAAAGGAAATGGACAGATTGTTAGTTTTGCTAGAAGATTAATTGAAAGACTGTGATCCTGCATGATTGAAATTATTAGAAACTTGCTGTTGCAGTTTTTATCTCCCTCCCCCCCTCCAGGTATGCATTGTGTCAGCGTGGCGCGTGCAGCTGTAAGCTGGTCTCTAGTTTTCTAAAAGCCGTTTCAGCACAGCAGGTTGAGGTACTCGAGGACAGTACAGAACTCGGGTGTGTCTGCCGCTCAAGAGCCCTAAGCAGCTCTATTCACATGTGGAGAAAGGCCGTATGTGAAGCAGATGTAACTCCGCAGGAAACTTAGAGGAAACCAGCTCTCCAGCACATGTAATGTTCCACAGGTGGTGGGAAATGCTGATTATTTTTAAACTCACAATTCCGGTCCAGAGATGAGGGCTCTGAATACGTGTAAATAATGCCAGATCCTTCTCATCCACCTGAAAATCAAATTGGAACTTATTTATGTCTTTTTTGTTTGTTTGTTTGTTTATAGGAAGACATTAGGTATTTTCTGGGGAGAAGAGTATTTGTTAATATTTTGCTCCACCGCAGAGGTGTTAAAATTCTTTTACAAGACAGCTGGAGCTATTGACTTGATTTATACACATATTTCCTCGGCTCAGCTTCTGTGTGCTTCTTTGTCCACACTGGGTAGAGATGCAGGCTGGATCTACGACATGGCTAAGAGCTAATCTGCGTGACCATATGGGTTTTCTCAGCCTATGTAACAAGAATACTTGCCCTTCAGTTCTTGTTGCTTAAAACTGTACTTACATTCTAACCTGACTTAAAACATGGGAGCTAAGAAAATGTTATCTTGGATCAACAACTGACCATTTCTTTAGACTTTTAAAAGTATCACTACTATTTAAAATTTTTTTCTATAATTTTATTGAGAAATAAATAGCAATGAGACAGTTTCAAATCAAATTGGTA
>NDGM011215860.1:2180-17223 GCA_002564305.1 Octomys mimax | reverse complement strand
AAAAAAGTTTACACAGTTCAGTCTCACAGTGATCATCCTGTCTCAACTTCCCCAGCACTGGGACTACAGCTATGTGCCACCACAGCAGGTTTTGTGCCGGCATGGCACATCTGGGTTTCCAAAGCAGGCAGAATCAGGGATTGAACTAGGATCCTTGTCCTTGCCGGGCAGGCACTCAGACCACAGAGCTATCTCACCAACCCGGAACTGTATATATTTAAAACATTTTTAGTAGATAAAGCCTGGATTGAACATATAATATAGAGTATCATGTAGATGCCTTTAACTGGTTCCAAGTGAAAATAAACTATATACATATATACTTGTTGAGTTAAAGAGGAAATCTTTAGGTGAGCTAGATTCCATTGGTTCTATTTGCTATTTCCCCTATAGTTTTTATAATACCAATCTAAATTGCTGATGTATATTCTCTCAAAATGGATTGAAAGAAACACAAAATAATTTTGCTAACTTCTTTAAAATTCAACCTGAAGAAGCCTTTCTTTTCTTGGCTTAATAGAATAATACTCAAATGAGTGGAGATTTACTTTTTTTTTTTTTTTTTGGTACACTGGTCTAAGTTATGTTTTAGGAAAAGGTAAAGGGCATTTTTTGGCTATATAAAATCATATTGATTATTTTTCCTGAAAAATATGTTAGTTACTAATGTATTTAAGTAAACATAATATTGTTATGCTTATATTTTTATATTTTGTTATATTATTTATATATTTCATATTGTTATATATTTTTCATTTATGCTGTTTATCATACTTATGCAAACTATGTTAGTTACTGACATATATATTTTGTTATCGAAAGATATGAAATATGTTAGCTTTCAAAGAATTAGAGTCAGAAAAATTAAGTAAACCATGCATAGAGGCAAAGTAATACAATGCTTATGCCTAATACACATATTTTTGTTTACCAGATAAAATATCTGTTAACCATTAAAATTTTTTTCCTAAAAAGATTTATTCAGTGTTTTGTACTTCTAAAAATAAGGAGTTACATCATCAAATAAAATTTCTATAACCAATAGATGCTAAAAGAGCAACTCTAAAATTCAAGGAGCTATTACTACTAAAATTGTAGAGATAAAGTCTCTATGGCAAAAATATCTCAAATCCAAAAGCTAATATCATACTCTATGACAAAGACATGAACACCTTTTATAGTATTTAGATACATTACATAGATTCTTAATACAGTATCTTCACTCTTTAATATTTTTAGAAGTTTTTCTTAATGTTGTAAAATGATAAAATAATTATTAAATTTCAATAAGCACTTTTATATACTACTTTTTTTCAATATGCTGAGATTTATGAAGTTCAGATTTTTAAATTTTTTTTGGTTTTTTGTTTTTTGTTGTACAGTGTCTCTCTACACAGGTTGGACTTGTAGTGATCTCCTGTTTTCAGCCTCCCCAGTGCCATCATGCTCAGACTAAGTTCAGATGTTCCAATGAAAACAGCATCAATGTAAGACAATACATGTGTAACTGAGAAAAATACTGCAGTCAATTTGTCCAAGGATTTATGAGGCTTCATTTGTTGGGTAAGAGCTTTGATAATTATGGCATTTGAGCTGGTATTTTAACACTTAGTTGAAAGAAACACGTTCAAAGCCAGGAAACCTCTACAAAGACATGGGGATTTCTGAGTTAAAAATTCCTCAGGCTGAGCTTAGGAGACACACTCGACTTGAAATGATGACACCAATCTGAACAGGCAGATTCAGCTGGACTATGGGAACTCTCGTGCCAGAGCATGTGTGAGAGTTGAAAGTGTGCTCCACAGGAATTTTCTGTAAATGTCCAAGTAACAGAAATAAAGAAGTCATCTTTTGAGAATAGATAGATCTGAAAAAGAAGGAGTATGTGGTAAGAAACCTGTCACTGTAACCCTGGTAGAACATTCAGAAGGAACTGTGCTATACACTGAACGTAGATCAGCTGAGGCAAGGCCCTACTTGTGTACAGGACAACAGTAATTGCCAAGGATGGCCTCTAGCCTCAGTAGGAAGGCAGGCAAGATTGCTTTTTATTTAAAAACTGGGAATATGCTATAGTTTGAGAAAACAAAATGAATCTTGGTTAAGCAGAAAATCTGTGCAGCTGTTGAGATTTCATTAGCACTCATGTAGATGAAGAATGAGTTCAGACTAAAGACATGAGTCCTCTTGGATTCCTGTCCCTCCCACTGAACTATCTTGCCTATCTTTTGTCTTCTGTTTCTGATGCTTTTCTACTGCTCCTCTGACTAATTGCTTCTCAGTTCCCCTTGCTGCAGCTGCTTCTCTCATATGCCTTTTACAGCGGGAGTTTCTCAGGCTGAGCTTGTCAGTTGCTTCCCCTCCCCAGCCACGCTGATACTTTGAACAAATTTTGTAACCTCCACCATACTGCCCCTCAGGTCTGACACTGTAACAGGAAAAGCATTCATGTAGTTACTGTGCATAAGACCTGAAGCTAAGAATGTTCTATGAACTATTTCATTTGGATTTATTAGCTTATTTGAACAAAAGATCTGGAAGTCAAACCAAAGCTATTTTCATACACTGAGCTGTCTCACATCTTATATTCCCAAATCACTACCCTGCCTTAGAAACTCTGGAGCATTATGCCATCTCTCTATGTCCATGACATCAGTCATTTTCAAAATTAGAGACTGAAAAGGTATAAGGGTTTGAAAACATTTGAAATTTCATACAGAAACTATTAAGTTTCTATCTAACCTGGGGTCTCCAACATTTTGACACCCCAAATCTATCTATCTATCTATCTATCTATCTATCTATCTATCTATCTATCTATCTATCTATAGTTGAATTAGAAGAATCAATTCCTTATACATCATTTCAGAGAATTTATAATAAAGCCATGTAAAAGTCATATACATCACCTCTGTTCACATTACAGAACTGGAGTCCATATCATTTACTACTTAATTGTAAGATTGGAGTAATTTTCTCATCTTTATGTATTTATCTAGATTTTTTAAAGCTAAAGAATTATATTAAATATATTTTGATTTGAATATATCATGATTTACATATCTAATTAATGGAAATACTGGGTAAATTGTTTACACTTTTTGCTGTAAGCAAATCTGGATATTGTCCAAATGCTTTAAAACTCAGTACACAATTTTTTTTTTTTTTTTTTTTTTTGGTTTGCTTTTTTTGGCGGAACTGGGGATTGAACTCAGGACCTTGCACTAGCCAGGCAAGCATTTATTCTACTGAGCTATCTCCCTGGCCCCCTACAATTCTTTTTTAAAAATCTTTTATTTATTTACTTGGAATAGGGTCTCGCTATGCTGCTTGGACTCAGCGATCCTTCTGTCTCAGCCTCCCCAGCACTGGGATTATAGGTGTGCGCCACCACACCTGATTTTGGTGGACAACTCAACACAGGGCTACCGTAGCATGTGGTAACAGGGACTGAACTATGGTTCTTGCGCTTGCCAGACAGGTGCTTAGACCCCAGATCTATTTCCCTGGCCTCAACGATTCTTGATATCTTGAATTAACTGATTGATCTGACAATGATAGCTTTCAATAGAATAGTTGTGCATTTGTTTAAGGAATAGCAGCTCAATTTTCTTGTCCTTATGTGATTATTTATATTATAATAATTTTAAGCAACGACCTTCTTCACATATCAATAGTTTTATAGATGTAATCAAAAAATAATCTGAATAAAAATGCTAACACAGTTCAAAGGTGGTTCTCCAGTTATAGATATGTTCAATTTGCTTTCCATCTACAAATTTCCTCTGGATAGAAAAATAATTACATAACTAGCTTTTGCAATTTAAGTAATCTAATGTGAGGTTCTCTATAGTTTATTTTGCTGAACACCAAACTTGTTATGTCTTCTGCAAAAGTGAATTTTGGTGAACAAAAAGGGAGAGATAAATAATTTTTGTCTTCTTTGTGAGTTTTCTAATTACAAAATAATGCTACAGGATGTGCATAGTATCACAGGGAAGAGCATTTGCTTATGTTTCTTTAACACCAGCACTCCTCACACATAGGGTCCTTCCTTCTCGTTCACTCAAGTTGCTCAGCCAGAAAACTAACCTGGGGTCTCCAACACTTTAACACCTCCCTCTTCCTCATTTCTTCCTCATCAAACTAGTTCTTCTCCTCTTAGTTACACAAAAACTTATAGTAATTTCTATTTTTACACTCTACAAAGAAATTTAGTTTGGTTATTCAGATTTGCCACTAAGTGTTTTCTTAAATTTGAATGGGAAATCCTCTCAACAAGTGATTTAGCTTCTCTCTAAATTGTGACAACCCACTTCATTCAACTGTATTAAAAAAGAAGCTACACATATACTTTTTAATACATTTTGATTCCCATTTCAAGGGCTTAATAGCTGCTTTTAATTGGGGTCTAGTATACTCCAGAAATAGGTCAGTCCAGACATGTGGGACTCCATAAAGGTAGGGTCCCAACCTGACCAAGGGACAGCCAAAATCACTTTGGAATATTTGGATCTAATATTTTGAATCCTTTTGACTTAGTGCAAAAAACACCAGGCTGCAGAAGTGCATTATCTAAAAAGGTGACGTTATCTGGAAACAGGAATGTAGCTTGCGAAAGGGCATGTGCTTACCATGTGTGAGGTGCGGGCTTCAATCACCAACATGCATGCACACGCACACACACACACACACACACACTCACACACATATGTTATCTACTTGTTTAGTTCACAGTATTCTTGATTGCATCAGACCGATGCTTGTTTCCTGAAGTTTTCTTCAGATTCACTGACTCTGCCTTCAATGGAAACAAAATGTCTCTTGTAACTATTCTTAAGGACCTACCTGTGTGATACCTCACAGCTACCACATTAATATTAATTTTTAGAGACAAGATTCAATATAAAAAATATAGGTCAAACTCACAGTCCCTATGAATCTATACTTTAAAACCTATCCTATGAATAACCACTACAAAGAGAACAATATGCAATGTATTAATTATTTACACTGTCCTATTAATTGGTTTTGAAACTGTCTCATTGCTATTTGTTTCTCAATAAAATTAATAAAAAAGAAAAAAAACCCTATCAATTCACTATATTCACTACATGGATCTATGCTTTATTTTTAAGATTGATTTTATTGTATTTTTCCTTATTTACTTAGTCTTTTTGTCAGAAGGTCTTGCCATGCAGTTCAGGCTGGCCTGGACCTCACTTCGTTGCTCAGGCTGGTCTCGAACTCACACCAACCCTCCTGCCTCAGCCTCAGGAGTGCTGGGATTACAGGTGTGCACCAAAGTGCCCTCTTGTGTTTGAACCTATACTTTAAAACTATACTCACATACATTGTTGCTGTAACAATCCACTATAACAAAAAATAAGATATGAAAGTTTATTTTCAGGTATATGTGAAGTGATGCAAATTATGACTTTAATACTGTCCTTTCTCCAATCAGAATAAAGGAAAGGGTCAAAATGATAAGATTATAAATCTACATATCATTTAAAACTTGTTTTAAGTATTCCAATAAATAGTAGTTTATGAAATTGTTGGTTCTTTGATCTTGCAATTCTCTGAGTTGTCCTAATTTATTAAAGTTGGATACTTAAAGATCATAATGCTTACTTATGTAAAACATACTTAAAGAGCTGGAAAACTTAATTAATTTACATATTCTATTTATGAGTTTCCTTTTAAATAGAGTGCTAAGTACTTAGGAATGTATAATATATCAAATACAATATATAGAAGCAGATTTTTTATAGTAGGTATAGCAATACTATTATAGTAAATTATTATAGTAATTACTATATAGTATAGCAATACTATTTATAGTAAGTAAATTATTTTTACTAGAGAAACCAGATAAGGGCTGGCTAAATAGTTCAGTGGGTGCAAGGGCAGGGGGTTGGATCCCCAGGCCTGCCGTGCTTGCCCCGCCCCCGGGGTGCACTGAGATTGTGATTAAGACTGGGCGCAATAGCGTGTGCCTGTAATCCCAGCACTTCAGAGGCTATAAACAGGAGAATCACTACTAGTCCGATCTACATAATGAGACCCTGAACACCCTGTAGACCCTTCCCTAAAAATGCAACCAAAAAGCAAGACAAGATAAAACAAAAAAAAAAGAGAAACCAGATATATGCAGATGGTTTGTAATTATTTAAATAAATTATTAAATAGTGCATTTTTCAGCCACTACATTGTTTCCAGAGAAGATTCTAAAGAAGAATAAAATATGAAGCTAGAACATCGCCACCACAAGGACAGCATCAAAGTAGAGTTCTCACTTGTTTGTGATTTTTATCATTAGAAAGAATATATCATTATTTAATATATTTCCTCTATTCACTAGGAAGAATTACTTTTATTTATTTATTTTATTTTATTTTATTTTATTTTTTTGCGGAACCAGGGATTGAACTCAGATACTTGTGCTTGCCAGGGAAGCGCTTACTCCACTGAGCCATCTCCCCAGCCCAAGAATTACTTTTAGTTTTCAGATTCTTCTTCTATTTATATCCTTTTCTACTCAAGTGAACATGCTGAGAAAGGTTGTATTTTCTATTTGCGGGAAAAGTTACAAAGAAGTCATCATATTGCAAGCTTTATACATACTTCTTCTAAATATATATCTAACTAACCACACAAGTAAGTCATCCAATGATTTATTGTTCTACTAACATTACATCAGCAAAAAGACTCATAATCTCTAGTCCAAGTACCTTTAATAATGTCATAATTTGATATGAGGCTAAAGTTGTACATTTTCTAGGATTTTAAAGGACTCAATAAATATGAATTATAGAGTATGATTTAAAGAATAAAATTATTTGCCATCCTAAAGTATCTGGTTTATCACTAAAATAATAATTACAGTTACTGTAAACTAAATACTAAATGGAAATGTTATCTTTATAAAAGCTTCATAAAGGTCTAGTGAGATAGCGCAGCAGGCTAAAGCTCCTCCTTAGGCAAGCTTAGAGTCTGTGGCTCAATCCCCAGCACCACATGCTGGGCCAGCCCTGCCCCTAGGGTGGGCTGAGCAAGCCACAGAGTCCAGGTGTAGTGGTGCATGCCTGTAATGTCAGTGCTGGGGAGGCTAAAAGCAGGAGGATCACCATGAGTCCGACCTATGTAGTGAGACCCTGTGACAAAATGCAGTAAAAAAAAGCTTCATTAAGACCAAAGTCCTTTTAAAAGTAGATAAAACAATACTCTTTTATTTTCTTATTACTTAATTTCAATAATGCAAACAAGAAGTTCAAATGAAGGTAAAAGGGGCACGGTCAGGTAAAATACATACATCATATTTAATACAAGGAAGTATGATTATTTTTCAATTCAGTGTTCCAAAGTTAAGATGGCTTAAATGAGTGAATAGAGATTTATGTTTCCAGGTGAAGGTTTTCGCTTCCAATAAAGACTCTAAGGGCATATACATATTAGAGACGTGGTCAGAATCTGACAGATATCGGAGTTACTAGTTAACCTAACCCAAACAAAGCAGCTCTACTTTGTCTTTTTGTTCTTTCTTGGTCAACCTTCTAGTCTCAATTAAAAAGAAAATTAGTAATGTTCAAGAAGATTGCATTACATCTACTTAAAAATCAGTGGTAACAATTTTAGTATATAGATTTTCCTCTTTTACCATACCTGGAACTTATTTTTTCTCTTTTAAGCTGACAGCAATTCTTCCTTTTTTATTTTTATTTATTTTTATTTTTTAATAAAACTGCCCAAAATACAGATGCTAATAATCACACCAGCTGATACAAACACAGTGAACACAGTCTGAGGCACACGCCATAATCCTGTCTTCGGTTTAGCTGATGTTCTCTTTCCTAAGAGAAAAGAGTCACCTCAGGGCAGTGCGAGAACCTCAAGATTCATCTGTATTATCAGAGAGAAGTAGGTTTTCAGTGCTACTTCCTGTATCGAGTAGCCTATTACAGACTAAAGCCAACACTGAGATCAATTTTTGGTACTCTTAGGTGTATTGACATCCATAGTTAAAAATAGGAGTTGAATTTGAGTGAAGTAGACAGATTAATGGACCACAGAGGAGCACAGAAATCCAGCCACAAATGCAGACATCTTGTAGCTATTGCAGCTCCAGGGACACAGCTGATAAAAATAAGAGATCTATGTGTTTTTCTGTCTCTGAATTCTTTAATCACTGAAACTTAATAACCACAACAGTATTCCTTTTCTCTGTAATTGTTTTGGGATGGTCTTTATTTTAGCATGAAAGTGATATCTTAGAAGTTTAAAAGGAGGAATGAAATCAATAAAATTCACATGGAGCCACTGGTTTTAATTTGTGCATACTGTTGTTTGAACTTGAGATCCCGAGACCTCAAAGTAAAGAAGAGAAAATGTCTTCAAGGAAAAGGGAGAGATATTCATGTGAAGAGCAACTGTTAAAGGACAGAAAAACAAAAAAACAAAAACAAAAACAAAAAAAAACAACCCACAGCACAATGGATCTTCTAAATAAGTTGAGGAAAAAGCAAGTAAGCTAACAAAAGTAAAGAGGTTTAAAATAAAGATGAATATTTATTGGAGCCACCCATTTATTTCTGTTCAATATAACACAATAAATCCAATAAAAATTAATCTAATCTTACTACATTTAATAAGTGCCTATATAATAGTGGTAGAATAAAAGGTACATCTTTATCAAATCTGGCATACACACACACACACACACACACACACACACACACAAACAAAAATCAATGTTTTTCATGATCTCTCTAGCTAATTATAGTTTTTCATAAGATTAAACTAGAGGTCACAAAAGAGGCATATTTTATTAATCAGAAGTAATAGTATTTGTCAGGCAACTAAGAATTTCTAATTTTATTTGAGAACCTTCATTTTGTATAAGCTTCCCACTTCATTTAAAATATTGGAATAACATCTAGATCTTTTGTCTTTTCCAGTTATATCATTTAGACCTTGTAGTTAGCTGAATATTAAAAAGTATCTATGATTTGAAATGATTCTATTCATCATGAAAATAAAAAAAAATATCTAGCAGCTTTCAAATTTTTTCTTTGGTGGAATTGTTTAATGAAAATGTCTAGAATTTTACTATCTGAAATGAATGACTACCCACAATAGAATAAGAGCAGCAGATGAACTTACCTTGCTCTTTAAGAAGTACCTTCTTGGGCTGGCAAGATAGTTAAGTGCACTAAGTGCCTGCTTAGGTAAGTGCAGGGAATGGGGTTTGATCCCTCGCACCCAGGCCATGCTGGCCTCACCCCCCTGGCACGCTGAGCCACAACCGAGACCAGGCACAGTGGCGCAAACTGTAACCCCAGCACTGGGGAGGCTGAAAACGGGTGGGTCACTACAAGTCGGAGCTGTGTAGTGAGACCCCGTACCAAATACATTAAATGGAAAACAAAAAACAAGATAACCAAACAACTAAAAAAAGAAGTGCCTTCTTTAATTCCTCTTCCTCTATTATCCCTTGGTGCTAAAAGCAGAGTATAGAATACAGATAACTTGAAACACTATCATTCTTATTTCTTTTGCTTTACTGGTATGGTAACAAGTACATTGAAGTGGTGCAACCAATTAACTTCTCCACATAATGAAAGCATCCAAATTGTGGCTACGGCTCTTGCCACCTAAACCAAAATCTTTCCTTACCATGTAACTCTTATTTCCTTCCCTTAGAATTAGGGAGAACAAATCCTGAGTATAAGCAAAATTATTTGTGGTTAACTCAGAAGTCTCTGCAGTCTGAATACTGCTTACTCTTAATTGTGAAGTTTCCTCATATAGTTCAACAATTAAATGCTGTGCAGACTGGACTGAATGCTTCTCACTGTGCTAATCAAATACAGATTCATAGTGTTTGCAAATGCATCCCCCAAGGAGTAACAGTGTAATTGTTCAATGGTGAAAGAAATGGAAGGAGAATATACTGAAAACTCAGATACAATGATAACATCCAAATTTTTGTTAAAGAGGAAAATCATCGATAATCACAAAAATAGTTTAGATTTTGGGGGTGTAGGACTTCATTTATAGGCTTCAATGCTGGAGAGTCACAATGGTTTATATATTGAGAATATTTCTCCCACAATATTCTTCAGAATATTTATGAATGATCTTCATTGTACATAAATATGTTGTTGCATTTTTTTTCATTTAGAAAATGAGGGAGGAGGGACCCATTACTTCTCATCTAGGCCATAGAATTTAAGGGTGTATGATCATGAATATGTATCAGAGATCAATATGAGATTTTTTTTGTGTGTGGCTGGCTTAGCCTACCCTGGTGTCATGGCTGGCATGGCATATGGTGCCGGGGATCAAACCTCGGTCTCTATGTGCTTGCCTAAGAAGGTGCTTTAGTCTGCTGAACTATCTCAGCAACCCACTGGAATCATTAATATACTTATGTTTCTGAAAACTTCGGACAAGACACTCTGACCAGGTCTGACCAGAACTTTAAGTTTGATGTTTGCTTGTATTTTATTAAGTCAATATATTTAATTCCATAAAGGTCATGAGCATAGCTAGAATTTGAGTCAAAATATGTGATAGTAAAGATCTATTATTATTACACTTCAACTGTCTAACCCTTTTAAGCTGCATAATCGATGATTATGGTTTCTGGGCAATGCTGACGTCACTGACACTGTCACTGGGAATGCACAAAAAGGTGCTCACCTTGGACCAGTCACCCATTCTCCACACATAGCACTTGGAGTAGTCTTCACAATCCTCAGCCTCCCTGGGCCTGGTGGACAGGACACACTTCTTTCTTGGGTTTGTGCATCTTACAGTTCGATGGCGTACCCCTTTGCCACACTTGACAGAACACTGAAAGACAATGTCAAAGCTTTAGATAGCACTGGTGGTTGGGAAAGCCTGCAGGTTTTGTAAAGTACTGGTCTCTGATGACTTGTAATGGGGGTTATTACCTACGTGAAAGCCAGGTAGAAGAACAAGGGCTAAGGTTCAGGCTAACACCAGGTTAGCATGTGTATCCTGAGGCCAGATAGAGCCTCAGGCACAGTGCTGCAGGTAAACTTTCAGGAACAGCAGACCATCAGTACAGAACGAGTGTAACACCAAGGTAACACTGCTAATAAATAGGGTCAATATGGAAAATATCAAAATTTATTTACTATCACAGTTCCTCATATTTAAGGAAAATCTTAATTTTATTTTTGCTAAAATGTATGTTTTTTAGCCTCAAGTGTTGGCGACAGATAGCAACTGGTCACAGAATCTCCTTTCTTATAAACATTTCTTTAACCAAAACAGAAAACTTCAGTTAAAATAAAAGGAAGAATTCCATATGGCTAGAAATGGTTATTTCCAATGAGTATGTGGATTAACAATATAATTTAGCTCAAAAGTAGTTTAGCTAACTTCACAAATAATCGAAGCTTCACTAATGCTTCACTGATCATAGACTGAAGTATTTGTGGGGCATGTTTCACTAGTCTTAGTTCACATAGATCTAATTTATGTCTATTCTTACTATAAAATATGCACACCAGTCTTACTGCATGCAAATCTAATTTCCATGTATTCTCCTTGTTATCAAATATGCACACAACATCCCTAGCTTAAAAAGGTGGGTGCCCATGATTCTACAGAATGCACCACAAAGTGCACTGGCTTGCAGTGGTGGGTAGCTAGGGTGGAACAGCAATGGCAGAACTTGATATCTGTGTCTGCAGTGGGTCTCAAGAAAGTGCTGGAGCTTGTGTTCAGCCATGACGTCCCCTAGGCACAACCACGCTGCTTCCTGGAGTTGTCACTCAGAGCCACAGCAGCAGGCAGAGCCTCAGCCCACTGCCCTGCTCGCATTTACAGGCTGTAGTAACAGCTGTGTTCCAGAAATTTTGAGCACGTAACTAATGACATTTAACATAGACAAAATCTTGCACAAATTACTAATTGTTTCATAGTTCATGGCCTGAATTTGAATATTGGTCTATAAAAGGATTATACATTATCATTTGGCATTCTCATATCTGTCTTTTTAGATTCAGTGATTAAAATGAACCCTGACCCATGAAATCAGGTTTTTCATTTTTTTTAATTTTAAAGAGAATAAAAATAATGGCATAAAATTTCAAAACAAGATTATAGGAGAGTGTATATTGCACATTGTTTTCTTCATAGCTGCTCATAATACAAGATAAAAGCATGAAAAGCCATCAAGCAATATAGGCATAAACCTATTCTTTCAATGAGCATAGTATAATTAGTAATATGTCTTTCTAAGCTAACTGTGTGTGTGTGTGTATGTGTGTGTGTGTGTGTGCGCATTTCCCTCTCCTCTTCCTTCTTTTCTCCTTTCCCCATCCCAGTTTCTCTCTCCTTTTGAGTATTTTCTTCTAAAATCAGGTTTTAAATTCAGTCAAAACAAGAGAAATATTTTCAACTGGCAAATTGCATTATGACATATTATTTTTTTTGGCTAGTGCCAAATATCTGCATAGAAGGTTATTTTTGAAACATTTCCTTTTAAAGGGTTTGTAAAAATGTTTGGTTGAGTCAGAGGTAAGGTATTCTTTGTTTCTCTGATATGTGAATCTTCTCTCTATATTGAACTGATTTGTTTTGATGTAGAATCAGGCGTGGCATTTATTTTAGGAAAGGGAAATTAGAAATGAAAAAGTATCCATTAAACAGCAAAGTACAACCTAGAATAGTGGGAGAATAAGAAAGCAAGAAGTCAAGCTCTCTGCTAATGTGCTTTTGGGGAGGTTGGGTTAACTAAAGTATACTTAGAAACTGCTTTATCTAAGCCACTTTATCCTTATTTTAAATGAAGAGCTACTCACTTTACGAGAGAATTTTCTGTTTGTCATTTCCAGATTCTATTTAATAATCTGAAATTAAACAAATGAATAACTTTGCTGGGTGTGCATTTTAGGTCTTTGCATGTGTGTACAGGTTTGTGCATGTATGTCTTAGTTTATGTACCTGCACACTCACCTGAAATGCTTCTTGAGAGTAAATACATGCAATGAATGGCAGTTATTATGTGACAACATACAACATGCTAACAGAACTTAAATCATTGTGGGTGGTCATTAACTGTATCTGCACGTCACAGATTACACGTTATTAGCTAGAAGTTATGTGTCATACTGAGGTAGACAGGCTTAGCTCAATTCCATCTCTAGGATTAAAGTAGGACTTTGAGTAAACTATATAATCTCTTTAATCTCTAGTAACATCACTCATAAAGTAGTAAAACTGTTATGTTTCTTGAACTGGTGATTAAATGTACATAATATAATACACATGATGTACAAATACACTCTACTAATATAAACCGATTAGTAAATGTCCTTACCCCTTTAAATGTTCAGAAATAGGCAGTGAGTTAAATATGCATTTTAATATGTGCCTATCAAAGACCACACCTCAAGTAAATAAAAAAAGGCAGAATTCTAATATGTTTATAAAATGTTCTCATTTTTATATTTATAGAATGAAAAATAAATATCTTCAGTCTAATTTTCCAATATCGACTGTCGTGCAGAGATTGTGGACATGCTGCAATAAGACTTGTACAAGGTTCAGAGTCAGAGAAAGATCAGATAAAGGTGTGGGCATGCACTGTACCTCAGACCACACTCCTGCCTCCCACACGGTCATGCAGTCCTGGCCCTCACAGCGCTGGGCAGAGGCTGGCTTGGGCCCTGCGCAATCTCTCTCCCGGGCTCGAGTTAAAGTGCCATTGCTTAGCTGCTGGGTGCAGGCCACCTGTCTGCTCTGCATCCCCTTTCCACAAGTTCTTGAACACGTGGTCCATTCTGTCATCATCCATCTAAAAGTAAAGCAATTGCCATTGAAAATAGGTTAGAAGGTTTGTACCTACTATATATGTGACATGTCCAGAGTCAGGAGAAAGTTACAAGTAACTTTGGTTTCGTTCTTCTAAACTGACATTATAATTTCCCTATGTTTTCTATCACACTGAATGTTCAGTGTCTTACGTCCAGACCTTGGCTCTTAGTAGAATTTCAAAGTACGTCTCAGATTCTGTCCGTGCTATTCTAAAGTGGACTTTTACTGTTCATAATAACATAATATGGAGGTGCCATTTAGTATAAAGTTGCTAATATTCAGGAACTATCTGCATTCTTTGAGATTTAAGTGGCTACAATAGCTCCATGTGTTATGTGCTGCAACTGTCACAGCATTTAGAGAAAAGGAATCCAAGGTATGCAGAGATCTAATAATACACCAAAGGATGGAGACAAATCCTTAGAGAGACAGCAACATGGGCTTCCTAGCCTCCCACTTTCCAGGTGGTCACAGACCAGGACTGGTAGACTTAGATCTGAATTCAACTTAATATCATTTAGAGATATGCAAGACTCCAGAACTATTTAGTTTCAATGATTCACTGCCAAATTTGCCTAATTTTAATAGCTAAATATCTTTCTAATAATCCTCAAGGCAGTAATATAAATCTATGTCACTTCAATTTCTAATGAATTGAATTCTATTCTAAGCACTGGGATTACAGACGTGTGCCACCACGCCCAGACATGGTTGCTGGTCCAGCAGCACCCCTGGGGCTGGGGCCAGTGTAGCATGTGCTGCCAGGGATTGAAGCCAGGTCCCTGTGCTTGACTAAGAGGCTGCTTAGTCTGCTGAGCTATCTCACTGACCCTTGTTTTTATTTCTAAAAGGAAAAAAGTTCTATTATAACATTTGTAGTCCAATATGGACTGCATTTTCTTTCTTGGTCTGTCAGGTATAGTACTAGCTAATATTTTGCTTTGGAGTTCTCCATGGATTTTTCTTTCTAATTTAGTTCAGTTTCTATTTTATATTCCTATATAAGAATATTCATCATAACCTTATTCAGCTATGTATCTTGTCCTCCAACTATGGAACTCAGAGAACAGTAGTAAAAAAGAGAAGTATGTGTAATTTCATGCAATCTTATTTAAAAATAAAATTAAGGGGCCAGGGAGATGGATCAGTGGAATAAGTGCTTCCCTGGCAAGCGCAAGGGCCTGAGTTC
>NDGM011215850.1:0-10092 GCA_002564305.1 Octomys mimax | reverse complement strand
AACTCAGGCCTTTGCGCTTGCCAGGGAAGCGCCTATTCCACTGAGCCATCTCCCCAGCCCCCCAAGATGCTTTTTGGAGACGAGGAGGAGCCTGGCTGCCTTCCCAGGAAGGGACCCGTGGTAACGCTGCCCCAGGCACAGCCCAGTCCCTGGAGGTTTGCTCCCTGCTTGGTCTCTGCTGCGTTTTCCCTGGCTTCTCAGGAGTCAAGAAGAGCAACAGATCCCAGTATGCCCCTCATTTACGAGGCCATTTGAACCCAAGCTACGGAACTGAGTGCCCATCTCTGAGCCATGGGAAACCCGGCTTATCTCGTTTATCTGTTTCTGGTCTTTATCTGGCTTTCCAGAACCCAGGAACACCAGTCTGGCCTGACCCCTGGCTTCCATTCCTCTCACACAGCTCATTAGCATGAGAGCTTGCGTAGCATCCTAATCTCTGGAACCCATAAATGTGACCCTATTTGGAGAAAGGATCACTACAGATGGAGTTAAGTTTAAAATTCCAAGATGAGACCATCCTGGATTAGAGGGGACTCCAGATGGAAGGGGAGCGGCCCTCACTGGAGAGCAGACACAGCCGCAAGAAGGCGATGTGATGCATAGACAGGGACTGCAGGGGGCAGTTACCCGCTGGGAGGCACAGGGGGGCTGCTACCAGCAGGAGCTGGCGAGAGCCTAGGGCTCTCCCCAGAGCCTCCAGTCCCCTGTGGGTCCCCCAAGGCACCAGCTCCCCATACCTGGACTTTGGGCTCCTGCTCTCCAGACTGGTGGAAGAATGAGCTTCTGGTGTTTTCAGCCACGCCGTGTTCAGCATGGCCGCAGCCCCAGAAGTGTTAGCGCCTCAGGAAGCCCCCTTGTCCTGGGCTCCCCTCTCAGGCAGGGTCCATCCTGACTTCTGTCCTGGAGCCTGAAAGGGCCGCTGCTGGTGGGCAGTGCTGGGGTCTGCCTGGTGGGGGCTGTTAACGCCAGGGGCCTGGAACCTGAGCCTCCAGCTCCTGCTTCTTTCCTGCAGCTTTTCTCATCCTGCAAGGGCCTCAGTGTCCCCCAGGCCTGTCCCTGTGTCTGCATCTGAGATCTGTCACAGCGGAGGGGTGTGACCTTTACTTCACCCCTGGTAGCTTCTCCCTCTTGGGGTCATGAGGGCCACAGTCTTGGGAGCCTGGTCTGGGAGGAAGAGTGTTAGAGGCATTCAGGGAGGAAAAGGTGAACTCCGTGAGCTAGAACCTTAGACGCACACGGCTTCTGACTTGCCACTGAGGAAGCCAGGAAGCCTGAATGCAGGGGCCCATGTGTGAGGACCTGCTGAAGGCTTATCCCTACCTCTGGGGAGATCCAGCCAGTGGGAGTCAGGCCATTGCCATCTTGGCAAGCAGGCGCACTTCGGGCAGGGCAGAGGGCGTGAAGGAAGAGGGCCATCTTCCCCAGGTTTCAAGGAGAGCAGAGATCGCTAATTTATGGGCTGGCAGTGATACGGGAGTGAGAAAGGGGATGTCCCCAGGGCCACTGCTGCCAGCTCCAATAGTACTGACAGGCCTGAGGGAGGCAGCAACCCTGGGAGGTTCATCTTGGGATGGGGCTGCACATCTGCTCTTGAAAAATTCCCTCGTGGTTCTGAGGTGCAGCCAGGGTGCAGAGCACCTGCCTGGTGTCAGCTAGGAGTGTGTGCCAGTGAGGTGCGTGTGTAGCAAGAGGGACAGAGAGACTGCTATTTGTGGTGGTTAGAATAAGAAGCGGAGAGGAAGAGTGAGAGATGGCAATGTGAGGGCAGGGTAGACAGAGGGGTCCCAGATCAGAGGGGAAGGACCCTGTGAAGGCGTCTCCAGCGCCCCCAGCTCGCAAATGACTCCTTGGAGCCTGCTCTTTCATGTGGGGACTGAGACGTCATAGTCCTGCACTTGGCAGAGAAAGTTTTATGAGTTTCAGAGATGATTCATTCAGCAGAAGCTGCTCTGAGAGAGGCTCCCCTCACCTAACCCTGGCATAGGTGACCTGGTGGCTTCTTAAGTGCTGTTGGTAGGGAGGTGCTGTCTTGTGGCCTCTGGAAGCAACATGCCTGAGCTCAGACCCACCTCAGCCAGCTGCTGGTGCAGTCTGGGGCACATTGCTCATCTCCCTGAGCCTGTGGGCTCATCCAGAAAATGGGATCCATAGAAGGGGCGGTCCCAGCCCCACTGGTAAGCTGCTAGCAGGAAGAGCAATGATAATTGCTCATGGGCTACTCCTGGCTGACACTAAGCCTCACGGTAGGTGTCGCTTCCAGCCACGAAATCTTCCATCCAAGCTGAGTCTGAAGTTGGTTTAGGACCCTGGAGACTTTTGGGGTGCCTGGGAAGGCAGCCTGTGTGTATTTATTTGGGTTCTCAGGCCTTGGTCTGGCTGACTTGGCTTGTAGCCTTGGCAAGAAGAGGTTGCCCTCTGTGGCTGGGCTTAAAGGGTGTAGGGGACTGGGTTGCAGTAGAAATGCCAAGTGAATGTGGCCGTGCCCATGAGCAGTCCTGCTTCCGCATCTCCCTTCTGCAGGGAGAACCTGACAGGACCACATGGAAAGTTAGAGGGAAGCGCCGCGGGACCTCCTCCCTGGCACCGCCTGCCGTATACAGCAGCACCCCGTTGTGCATTCCTTGGGTGCCAGGCTCTGTGCTGTGGGCCTGCATGGACTGTTTTTCTTGGTTGTCGTCCAGCCCCATGGAAGGCCATCATTGGCATTTCTGAATCATAGGAGGAAAACAAGGCAGCTTGTCCCAGTCTGGCCACTAAAGAGAGGCACACCTGAGACTTGCCCTCAAGTCTCTCCAACTCCGACATTCCTGTTCTGGGCCACATCAGAGCAGCCAAGCAGAGTGTCTGGGCAGAAGCCTGGGGTGAGAGAGAGGAAGTGCGAAAGGCCGGGAGCAACCTAATGGCTGTAGACACCAGGGAACACAGCACCAATCTCCCCCGAGCTCGCTCTGCTGTCAGATCAGATATCTGAGCTGAGGGTCTGTAATGCAATATCCTGTTTGCTGTTGGGCTCCTGCATCCCTGGGGCCTTGCGATAGCAATCTGCCGCCTGAGGTGAGAGAAGAAGCACTGGAGGGTGGTCTTAGCCTCACATTTTGATATGAAAGCAGAGAAAGGCAGGTTGGAATGAACAGGAGGGGCTGGGAGGGGGTTGAAGTTCGGCGTGCTGGGCTTTGTCTCTCTCCTTGGTGTCCCTGCTGCCCTTGCACAGAGCTCAGGTTGGAAGCCACAGAGCGAGACCCTGGAGGACCCTGATGTGCAAGGTTCTGGAAGGGCTGAAGGCTGCAGCAATTCCTGGAGGGCTGGCGGTGTTGGCCAGCGAGCGCATTGGGGGCGCACAGGAGACCCAGAGCAGACTGGCTGCCTGGGCAGTCATGGAGCCTCTGATACCGTTCTGTCACAAGGATGATGCATCCTCAGGAGACTGTGGGGGGAGTTTAGCAGCCAGAGGAAGACGCGGCTGGATGAGTCTTAAAGTTCTTCCTAAGGCTGAGCTCCACGATTCTGGAATTGTATAAAGATTTGCTGGGAATGCAATGTCTGATGAAAATCCTGAAGCAGTGGGCTTCCAGGGAGCCTGCAGAGAAGCCCTGTATCCCCACAGACTCCCAGTTGCACTGATGCCGAACAAGCTGGTGACCCAGCCTAAAATCTAGTCATGAGGTTAGGAGTTGGAGCAAAAAGGCAGCCAGGGCCTTGGAGGGTCAGCTGCGTTGGGGCCAGCAGGGGCCACGTGCACTGCGTCATCTCAGACAGTGTCACAGCGCAAGCTTGAGTCAATGCTGTGTACTTTTATGATGACCTCCGTGGTTATAAGGAAGCATCCTCACAGTTCCTTGATGCCAGTACATTACTGTGAGAGCCACATTTTTACGAGACCTGGGAGGAGGAGCAGGATCAGTGGAGGATGGGTAAATTGGCATGATGTTTGTATTATTAGCTGCTATAACAGATAAGCCCCAAATGTATATAATGACTCAACTGTGATAGAATTTTACTGCACATATTTGTAAACCTAAAACAGATGCTACCTGTCATCCCTGGCTTTCCTCTGGGTGGTGATGAGGCTATCCAGACCCTTCCATCCAGGGGCTCCATCAGTGTCCTCCCAGATCATCATGCCCAGCTGGGTGCCTGGGCTTGGAAGACGGTGTGGTGGGAGGTTGTGTGTACCCGGAAGTACACACAGATGGTTTCCAGGAGCGTGCTATTGGGCAGAACTTGGTGACTTGCCCACATGGCTGTAATGGAGGCTGGGAGATGTGACCTGGTATAGACTCAAACAGAAGACAGAAGGGAGTGGGGTTTGGGGAAGAGCTAGCTCATCGTTGGCACACCTCGTCAAGGCTTGTGGTACCCCTGGGAGACTCTTGTGGTCTTTCAAGGGCTGTTCGCTGAGCGCTGATTCCGGTAGTGATAGAAGCTGAGCGATGCCCCGGCCCACCTGTGAGTGTTCATACAGAGTGAAAGGGAAGGACCCAAGAGTAGGCAAGGTCTGAGCAGGCATTGGGCTAGTGGTGCTTCCTAAAGCTCTCGAGACCTGTGGGCGCATCACAGTGAGCAGGGCAATGCCAGGGAGGTCCGGAGAACAAGCCAAGGCGGACTGCGGCCACCTGGATTTTATCCTCATGAGTTCTTGGTAGCCTTCCGTCCTCTATCTGAGGGCAGCGAAGGATGCCGACTGTACTAGGCATTTGAATCTTTCCTCTACAAGCAGATGAATATTAAAAATTTATAGATCTCATATAGCAACTAGGGGAAAGGCAGAAAGCCTTCCAAGGTAGGGGAAACAGAGGTCGTTGCTGGTACTGTGCTGTACAGGGAAAGATTCGTGTCGTAACCTTCCCCGTGCAGAGGGGCAGGAGAGGCCACGTTGCTCCACGCTGTAGTCCTCATTCTACGTGCATGGTGCTGCAGGGGCCCTGCATTCTTCCCCAGTCTTAACCAAGGTCATCCTAACACAGAGCCCCTCGTCAGCATTGGGAGGCCACCCTTGGTGATGCTGGTGTCCCTGGAAGGAGGCCATGTGAGCACCGAAATGAATCCTGCCACCTCCATCACCTGCAGCTTGCATCTCCTCTTTACCATCACCGGAAGTGAGCACTGATCCAGAAGTGGAATTCCTCTAAAAATGGGGCTCTAATACCCCTGAAGCCACTGTAACCTGCCTTGGGCCAGGGATGCTGGAACATTCTCTCCCTCAGTTGGAATTTGTCTCTCCAGAACATCCAGAGTTTTTTCTTGCTATTTCTGGTCAAGGACTGTGACATTTCACTAGTCATCCTTCCACACAGACAACTCTGTCAGTATCTAGAGTGTCCACATAATTGACTTTCCAACTCATGGCTGTTAACAGTGGAAGCAAAGCAATAGGAGGCATGCTGGGACAGCACACGCGAGCCGGGACCTGTGGCCACTGTCAGTCTCCTGAAGGGCTGGCAGTCTGGTGACTCTGTGTCTGGGAATGAAGCCCCCGGTTGTCCCTGGCTCATTTGTAACTACTAGAACATACATCATATCACCTGGGAGAATCAGGGGGCTCCAGGGGGACTTAGCAAGTTGAAGTCATCTGTTAAAGGGTCTTCTCTCTCCTCCAGGGACTTCGTGAAGGCTTTCATCCAGTTTAAGAAGCCCATTGTGGTGGCCATCAATGGGCCAGCCCTAGGCCTGGGCGCTTCCATTCTGCCCCTCTGTGACATCGTGTGGGCCAGTGAGAAGGCCTGGTTCCAGACGCCCTATGCCACCATCCGCCTCACACCGGCCGGCTGCTCCTCCTATACCTTCCCACAGATCCTCGGTGTGGCACTGGTAAGCCCCGCTTTACCCTATTACAGACTCCTTCTCTGGGGTGCGTGCATTTGGGGCCCATTCTGGGTTTAGGATATGGCTTCCTATGGACAACAAGCCTGGACTCCTATCAGTGAGCAGGGTCCATCTCAGCTTGGGGCTGAGCCAGGTTGGTTCAGGGCCTCTAAACTGGGTGGAATAGCCAAGCCTGGGAAGACAGCGATGTCCACCTATTGGACATCCAGTGCATGCCAGGCACTGCAGACATCATCCAGGCATTCCTTCCCATGTCCAGGAAGGCTGTGCCCTGGGGTGAGCCGTGTGTCTGACCAGCACCTTGCAGTCTCAGGAGTCTGCACATTTGCTTTTGCTCATGCTGACCAGGTGTCTTCCATCTGGCACCTCTACCTTTCCTTCCAGCTGAGGGGGAGAAGAGACCTGTGCACCCACAGGTCCACCCGAAAGGTCTCTGTGAGCCAGGCCTTCGGGGCATCTTCATTGCACTCCAACATCATTGGCTGCAGTTCTGTTACGTGGCCACACCCACCTGCAGGGGAGGCTGGGAATGTAGTCCAGACACCTGTAATCTCACCCATACGGAACCCTTTGAGATCTCCATCTTAAAGGTGGTGAGTTAAAGTCAGAGGAGTTAAGAAATTGCCAGCACCAGGTCAGCTAGCAAGCAGAGCTGGTGCCCGAGGGAGCTGCAGTCGGTCAGCGCCACAGCAGCTGTGGGCAGCGGGCCTAGTGCTGGCAGCACATGTGGAAGGCACCCACTGTGTGCCAGGGCAGGGCACAGCCTGGCAAGGAGCACAGTTGTTATTCCTGCTGGACAGCTGCAGAGACGGAGGCTCAGGAGGGCTGAAGGGCTGTTGAAGTCACAGGTGGAATGGCAGTGGGAGATACCACGTGTTTGGCTCCTCAGTCCGCGCTTTACCCGGCCTGGCCTGTAGCTGACCCCATCTCTGAGGAGCTAGCTGGAGATCAGCGCGGTCAGGGAAGGAAGGGTTTGGAAAATGAAGCTGCCTGAGGAGTAGGTGCCACTCTGGCACCCTGACATGGCCCTCAGGTCCTCCCGCAGGGGCCCAGACCAGCTCCTGCTGACACTGGCCATGGACTGACCTCGGCTTAGATGGATGACTGCTCACCCCAGGGCCTCAGGAGGTCCCCTGCCTGCCGCCAGGCTTCTCCAGCCCCACCCTCCAGTCCTTGCTGAGAACCCTGAGGTGCCCATGCTCCATGCTCACCCAGGGTATGGGGAGAATGGTCCCACTCTGAGTCTGTGGCCAGCTCACTGTCCTTTGCGCTCTTTCGAGGAGCAGCCTAACCACAGAACTGAGCATCTGTAGGTTACTCAGGCCTTGAGGTGGGAGAAGGTGGAGCTGGTGGGGAGAGAGCTGAGAGCAGGCAGCAGAGAGGGGCAGGCTAGGCTGGCCTTGAGTGCTGCACAGCAGAAGGCCATGGGGCTGTCGTGCCTGTCACTAGGGTCATGGAAGACCTACAGACTGCCCTTGGAAAACAGTTCCCCCTGCTCCATTGTTCCACATGCCTTGGGGAGCTGTTCTTGTTGGGAATGGACTCTGGGATGGTCCTGTAACTTCCACGTACCATTGGAAGGTGCAGACCACCTTTGCCTGCGCTCTGGCCCAAGTATCTGAGAGCACAGTCTCAGTTCTGTACTCCCTTGTGTGTAGCCGGAGCTTGGGAATCGCTATGGCGAGGGGAGGGCAGGGGTTTTACACTTTTCATCTCTTTCTTTGCTCCCTTAGCATTTCCATCTATCATTGATTGTTTTTCTCCAGTGTGGGGTGGTGGGCTTCCTTTACCACCTCCTGTCCTAGTCACATTCTCATGGCTGAGACAAAATATCCAATGCATGGAACTTGAAGGAAGAGAGGTTTATTTTGGTCCATGCTTCAGCCTGGGATCAGCTGGTTCTGACATCGAAATTCAGTGGTGGAGGAACATGGTAGAGGCAAAGGTGCTTAACTTACGGTGGCTAGGAAGCCAGAAGAGAAAGGCAGGGGGAGTGTCCCAGGGAGGAGGTTGTACCTACAGCCCACCCACAAGTGGCCCGCCCACCTCCACCCAGACCCACACCCTAACAGCACGTTCACTGGATGACTCTGCAGATAAGTGAGTCGCCCTGCAATCCACCCCTTTCCCCACACGTGTGCTCCATGAGGAACATTTCAGATCTAAGCCATGAGCTTTGTTCCCCACCGTGAGAGGGACTGGCAGGCATCATCCCTTCTGCCTCCTTACTGTTCTTCCTGTGCCTTGGAAACATGATGCCCCTGACCACAGTAACGGCAGCTCTAGCCATAGCTGACCCTCCATCCCTGTGTCCTGCCCCATTGTAAGTACCCCCTCGGCCCGTCCCACCTCCACTGGGGGCTCAGTGCTCTCCTTAGGCCTCTCCAGTGGAGAAAATCTCCCCTTTTGTAGAAAGTGGAAGCTTTATGCAGTTAAGTGACCTGCCCCGAGTCGTGCGTGAGTGGGCTGCTCTGTTTCATTGTTTGCTTCACCCCGGAGTAGGGTGTGTGTTTTATCAGTCTTCACCAGATGTACCCTGCCCTCACCTGGCCACCCAAGAGGCCTGTTCTGGGGCATCCGTGGAAGGACACCGTGGGAGAGGGGCTGCCACGGGCCCTGAGGCCTTGCTGTGTCTCACACCTCCCTCCCAGGGGCTCAGGGTGGACCTGAGTCCAGATTGTCATCCAGGGAACAGATGTGGCTCTTCCCAGTGAGCCTCGCAGCTTCCCCTGAGGGCGCGGAGATGGTCAGTCTCAGAGGCGGAGGCCCAGAAATGCCTGACACGAATTATTAAAAGTGTATGGTGTAATCTCTGCCCCCTCCCCTACTTCCCTGTCTCGGAATGCTGACGACAGAGAGGCGCTCTTCTTGCTGGGATTCTGCGAGGCTCCATCCAGCAGTCCCAGCCTGAGGAGTTATTCCACAAGTGTCCTGACATGGTCTGGTCTTCAGCCCTCCACTCACACACAGGCTAGAAACAGTCAGCCTAATGCTTTTCTCCACTCTGGATGGAAAGACTTGTCTCCTGGGTCATTGTGACCGTATGTGACGGCCAGCACAAAGGGGCGGGCATAGGACATAGAGGGCAAGACTGTATCTGCACATGGGCCCACGAGCACCCTGCATGTGGGGCAGGGAGAAGCCAGGGGAGGCGCACCAGCAGAGGCAGTGCTGCTGCCGGGGAAGAATGGGGTTCATTCCACAGGGGATATGGACCTGGTCGCAGCAGGGACCTGAGAGCCACCGTAGCTTCCGCTACTGCTGCTAGCTGCGCCTAGGCCCATTCCATGGTTCCCCCACACTCCCCATGATGGTGTATCCTAGTCAGCTCTTTGCCAGTGTATAGAAACACTGGAGGGAAGGTGCATCTGGGCTCATGCCTGTGGAGGCTCCAGCCCACACTCATTGGGCCCTATTGCTCTTTGGCCTGCAGCAAGGCAGCACCTTGTAGTGGCCAGGAAGTGAAAGACAGGGCAGGGAGAGGATGCACAGACCCTGGTTCCATAACCCCCTTTGAGGTCTGAACCCCAGGGCCTTGACAGCCCTCCTTGGGTACCCACTAGGTACCAAGCTTTAAGCACACAGGCCTGTAGGGGACACTTAGGTGCACACTGTGGTGCCCTGCGTGAGGGCTGTGAGCTGCCAGCATAGTCTTAGAGCAGGGTGGAGGCAGCGGCTGAGGGACCCTGAGGGGCTGCTTTCTGCCCTTCAGGGCCGTGTGCAGCACTCCCTTCTGTATGTACATGGCCGATGGTGGAAACTTTAACTGGATGGTTCATTCATTCATTATGTTGTGGGCCTGGGGACCAAACCAGAGCCTTCACGCTGAGTTCCATCCCTAGTTTTTTAATTTATTTTATTTTATTTTTAATAATTTTATTGAGAAACAAGTATCAATGAGACAGTTTCAAAACCGATTACGGGCACATTTTCAATAATTGATGCATTGTATATTGTTGTCTTAGTGGTTATTCATTGTACAAGATGCAGACATGATATCCTGTCTCAAACATTATTATAACAAACCTCTCTATTCATTGAATTAAGAGAATGGAGTTGTGTATCTATCCTAACTATTTTGAGTATACATATACAAAAGGGTCGTTCATTTCTATCCCACTTTTTTGGTTAGTTTTGTCAGAGAAGGGCCTTCCATTGTCATGTAAATATTGTAGGTGCTTGAATTCAGCAGAAAATTCCAATGTTGTCCAGTAGTCCATAATAGTAGTGGGTTTTCTGTAAGACTGGCAATGTCCAAAGTTGTTGACT
>NDGM011215830.1:275-13080 GCA_002564305.1 Octomys mimax | reverse complement strand
TCTTGCATATACTTAAGCATGACCTATGGACTAGTATATGGTCTATTTTAGAAAATGACCCATATGCAGGTGAAAAAAGTGTGTATTCAGCTGTCATTGGGTGGAACAATGCCACCAAGTCCGTTTGTTCCAAGCTCTTGTTCAGTTCTGCTACTTGTTTGCTAATTTTTTGTTTGTTTGATCTGTCTCTTTGGGATAAGGAGATATTAAGGTCTCCTGTTAAGATTGTGGTATTGGATATTAGATATTTCATGTCCATTAAGATTTGTCTTATATAGTTGCATGCTCCCTTGTTTGGTGAATAAATATTTATGAGTATTACCTCTTCCTCTTGAATTTGTCCCTGAACCAGTATATAGTGGCCTTCTTTACTTCATCTGATTATTCTTGGTTTAAATTTGAGGCTTTCTGAGAACAGGATTGCTACCCTTGCTTTTTTCTGAGGTTTTGGGTCATGTAGTATTGTTTTCCATCATTTGACTTTCAGCCTATGAATTTCTTTTGAGTTAAGTGTGTTTCTTGTATACAACATATTGTTGGATTGTGTTTCCTAATCCACTGTGCCAGTCTGTTTCTTTTAATTGGTGAAATGATTCCATTTACATTAATGGTTATCATTGAGATGTATTGACTTATGACCGACATGTTATTTACCTGCTGTTGTTTACTCCTTTTTCCTTTTTCTCCTGTGTTTATTAATTTGCCATATTTAGTGGCTTCCTTCTGTTCTCGTTTGTGGAGTTTGGATCATTTTGGTCCCTCTCTAGAACATCTTTCAGTACCCTGTGTAGGGTTGTCTTTGTCATCATCAAATTCTTTAGTTGTTCTTTGTCATTGAAGTTTTAAACTTCTCCATCATACTTGAAGGAGGTTTTGCAGTATATAGTAGTCTGGGCTGGAAGTTGTTTTCATAGAGGACTTGAAGTACTCTGTGCCATTCTCCTCTTGCCTTCATGGTTTGTGAAGAAAAGTCTGCCATTATTCTGATGGGTTTTCCTTAAAATGTGCTCTGTTTCTTTTCTGTAGCAGCTTTCAGGATATTGTTTTTATGCTGGATTTCTGGGATCTTGACTATTATATGCCTTGCTGTTTTTTTAATTGGGTTGAAGTTATTTTGCATTCTGTATTCTTTGGTTACCTTAATGTCAGCTTGTTTCCTCATATTTGGAAGTTTTCTGAAATTACTTCTGCCCATATTCTTTTTATAGTATTTGTATTGACTCCTTCTTTCTCATTGATGCCTATTATTCTCATGTTGTTCATCTTTACATTGTCTTGCAGGTGATGAATCATTTTTTTTCCTGCATCCTAGTTGTTCTTAAGAGGTCTTTTCTTACCTTTTCACTAGCTGTGATGGCATCTTCAAGATCTGAAACTCTGTCTGCACTTTCACTGAAATGATTTTGCAAGCTTGTGATTGAAATTTTAAGTTTCTCTGTATCTCTTTGCTTTCGCTTCCTGCGATCTATTTCTTTCCTGTATTGCTCACTCAAGGAGTCCATCGTTTTTCTAATCTCCTCTATTTTTGTTTATCTGTGTCTTCTCGAGAAGTAGTTATTAATTCTTTCACTACAGAGAATATTTCTGATCTGATATCCTCTATATGTTTTTGCATTTGATTCTTTACTTCAGAATCTATTAACTCAGAGGTTTCTTTTTTTTATTTCAGAGGTAATGTCTGATTTGAGTTCCTCCATACCTTTCTTCAGTTGTTTCTTTTCTTATTCTTTCAGACATTTCAGCTGTGTAATTCCCAAATTCTTCTGTGTTAGTGTCCTCTGCACTTGTTCTGGGTTGGGCTCTGGGCCTGAGATTGCATTTTGCTCCTTCTTTTTGTCATTTTTGTATAGGGGTGGAAGGTTCTGGAGAAAGCATGGCATAAAGAGTCCCTGTAGCGTGGCAGAAGGTCTCACTCACCGGACTGGTCTGGGCGTGATCCAGGGATATCCAACCCATGCAAGCAAGCACAGGAGCTCACCCCCACAGTTGCGGGGTGTGAGCTTGGGCTGGATGGGAGTGGGTGGAGCTTTCCTGAGACAGCTTATTGGAAAGGGTCCCGAGAACATGGTGGAAGGTCTCACTCAAGGGGCTGGCCTGGGTTTGATCGGTCACTGTAGTTTTTGAAGCAAAAGTTAAAAGATGCAAACCAAATGTATTGATCCATATCTTAAGAGTATTTTGATATGTCTTGCAATATTTAATCATTCAAATAAACATAAATAGTAATAATAACACAAAACTAAGAATATTCCTTCTAAAATATGTTATGTATTAAAACATTTATTCAAAATAATTTGTAAGATCCGAATTATACTTGAAATAACTACAACCTTTTTTTAAATCTAACTTTAAACTACTCATAAAAACAAAACAATGAAGTGTACTGTTGGTATTCAGAAATTATGAAAAATTTGTGGCAGTCACCTCAAGTGGAACAGAAAACATTAACAGAAGTATATTTACCCTATTGTATCATGTATCAACCACAGTATTGGTCATATACTAAAGAAAATACATTTTTCATAGCTGTACTTATTTTCCCATCTAAGTATTTTCTAAATAAATAGATTTTCAGACTAAAATTATTTAATGTCATGACCCATTAGGAAAGCTAAAAATCTCATGTCGATTAGAATATGTTGCGTTCACTCTGAAAAATAAGTCAAGCCTGGTCAAAATTCAGACACTTCATAAGCACATTTACTTTGAAAAGCTGCTGCCACATACAGTTACAACACTGTGGCAGTAACATGCTTCATGACAACCATTAATGCCTCATTATCTAAAAACTTATTTTAGGAGAGCCACTAGTATCTTTCAGAGTCCACCAGTAGAACACAGAAAATTTCATTTTCGGCACTAAGCACTAGGTAAAACTGCCAAACTTAAGTGGTAATTATCAGCAAAATCAATTTTTTAAAAGGAATGATCTAATCAACAACTCTGTTGCCAGATCTTAAGAGCCAAAATAATGAATACTTTCAGGGAACTAAAATGTGACTTTTTTGTAACTCTCAAATATGCAGTTTCTTCCCTATTACTCTTAATTATTCTGGCAAAAAGGCATATGAAATGTATTAGGGAAAAATTATAAATCACATACTGAGCACAATGACAAAGTTTTTTTTATTTTTAAGAGAAAATCACAAGTAATGAATGATAATGAAAACATCAGAATGTCTGTCTTAAAGTACTACAAAACCAGCATTAAACTTGGAATGATTTTACATTATCTTTTCCCTATAGTATTTCTTGAATTCCTAACTCCTATTCAAAGAAAGAATTATCAAAACGAACAATTTTCAAAATACATTTTAATAAATAAGTAAATAAAAATGCATTCATTAAATTTTTCAACATCAATTTAAACTTGAGGATTCACGTATTGATCTGACTGCATTTGATTACAAAATATAAAACACTACCAACAATTAATTTGTGATAAATGATAATATATTTCACTTGAATACTAAACATTCAAACAGTATCACCAGTTCTAAAATCCCCTCATTTGCATAACTTTGCTTATTTCTAATTTTCTCTGGCTCTTCACATTTGTTCTCTGTTCTGTACATGATCTGTACATAATCCTCTTGATAACGATGGGCTTTCTTCAGCCTCACGCTTAGTGCCTAAACCTCTGGGCAAGGAAGCGCTTGGCACCATGTGCCTTCACTCCAGACCTGGGCTCAGTGCATCCTGGTCTCACCTGGAGGAGTGAAGAAGCTGTGAAGCTATCCAAAGGACCCGTCATGGATTCACTCATGAGAAGAATAAAAGCAAAGGCATAGTAATCCAATCAACAAAGAAAAGAAAAATGGAAGAAAGAAAGAGAAGGAAGATAATTCAGTAAACTAAATTTTGTATGTTCATATTTATATTTACATAACCTTTGTACCTAAGTGATACAGAATTCTATGAGGTCCATGAGTTGATCTCACAAATTATCTTAAATGTCCATACATTTAGGAAATGATATTTTAGAAATCATTTCCATTTACAGTTTCAAATTATTTCCCTGGTTTCTATTATTTTCAATGCATACATATAGAAAAATTATTTCCTTCCTACTGTGATTTGAAAGTATTCAGCATGACAAGGTCCACCATCATGGCCATGTTTGGACCACAATGTAAAATGCAGTGGGCCAAGACTTGAAAGGAGGAGGGTATATTAATTTTATTTAGAGAAGGATATTACAGAAACTGCCTGAAAGTCATATTATATGAGAAGTTTAAAGAACAGAGACAAATATCTCATTACCTACAGAGATAGAGGATTTTGTTAGAAAATGGTCATCCAGTGTGGATGTTTGAACTTCTGCACTAGGACTAAAATGAAACATTGTAAATGCAGGGAATTTTGTTTAAAATAAGAGTCTGAGCTTCATACACTAGATAGTATGATGTTTACATATACAGCACTGATTTCACTTACAAGTGTGTGTTCCAGAAGCTGAATAGTAAGACACAAGACGTACAATAGATATTATGAAATGGGGAGAAACTGCTCGAAGGGAATGAGAAACTGGGATGGGGGAAATAAAAGAAGGAAAGGAAAAGAAAAAATACACACACACACACACACATCATACTGCTAAATGCTATTAGCTCATAGGTTTGGGCCTATTTCCTTTGGTCATGTTTTCATGCTTGTATCTTATAATACGAGTAGCTACAGTGAAGGTAACAATATACAATGTGCTAACCATTGTTATTCTCCTACAATCTCTTATTTTCATATTTTATACCACTGTTTTTATTGTTTATTTATTTTTTATGTATTTAGTACAGGGTCTCATTATATAGATCAGACTCATAGTGATCCTCCTGTTTCCAGCCCCCCAAGCACTGGGATTACAGGTACACACCATGACACACAGTTTTGGTAGCCCTTTCAACATGTCCCGGGGTTGAGGCCAGCACAACACCTGGGAATCAAATCCTGGCCCCTGAGCCTGTCTAAGCAGGAACTTCAGTCTTCTGAGCTATCTGTCTGGCCCTTGTTTATTTTTTTATGTTCTTTAAAATAAATAAAAATTAAAAAATAAGTAAAATAAGAATATTAAGACATGATTAGTAAAAAGCAACAATTGGAGATCCTTATAAACTAAGAAGCACTCAAAATGTTAAACACTTTAACAAAAGAAAATTAAATTGCAAAATTAAAAAAAAAACAGATACACACTTCAACTTTTTATTTTATATTATTAAAATTGTAATACTTTATACTATAAGCGCTCATTCTAATAAAGAGAAGGACTGTTGCCTATTTTAGACATCTTTGCAGTTAAATATTAATGTATGACCTCTTTATTTCATTATGGAGTGTCCTTAGAGTCAATTTTATGTGAACAATCAGCAGTATCATTGCAGATAGGAAGTTATACTTATATAAGATTTTTAAAATGTTAAACTGATGATAAATTTTAGCAATATATATCAGATTATCACAATATCACTCTTATTATGAAACATGAAGTACTATCACTACATGCTAACATTGCAGGTTTACACATCAAGACCAGAAAACACCTGAGGACATCTCTATCATGCCTTTGTCTTACTGATGAGACTACTCAACCAGGGGTGAGTTATTTAATTTATTTAAAATGTATTATAAGTCAATGTGTAATTCAAATATTTTCACATTATTAAAATATAAAACAGTTACACTCAATGCTGATTCACTCACTTTTGGTCTTCTAAATTTCTTTCTTTAGTGTTGTTTTCTTTTTCTTTTTTAGAGGGTTGGGGTACTGGGACTTGAATTTAGGGCCTTTAGATTGAGCTACAATTCCAGCCCTTTTAAAAAGGGATACAGCAAGGGCTATAGCTCAGCAGCACCGTACCTGTACAGAAAGTGCAAATTCCAGAGTTTAATTCCTGCTAGAAAAGAAAAAAAAGGACGTATGTCTTTTTATTTTAGAATATTAAAAGTATAATGGAATAAATAATTATTCTGATCATCATGGGAATGAATGTTGACTTAGATATAACAACACTGAATTATTAAAAATAAAATCTTTTATCGTTATAGATGTTTTCCAACTCAATTTATATAAATGAGTAATCAGTTTGATTAATGTATTAAAACAAGCACATAAACAAATGGCTTTAGGTTGTGATCAATATTATGGAAAGTAAAACAAAAGAAATGGCTAGAGAGAAGCTTTCAAGGAGTGAATTATCATTTAAGAGAGAAAGTTCTCTCTCTGAAGTGAATTTTGAATGGAGGCTTCAATGACAAAGGAAAGCAGACAAGGAAAGATTCATGAACATATCAGAAGGGATAGCAAAGGAGCCAGCCAGAAGTGGATGAGTTTGATCTCTCAAAGGTCTTTGTAGCTGTGCTCTGTGAATGAGAAGATGGTGCTAGAAAAGTTAGGAGACACGTAACTGAGGGATGTGGCATAGATGGCTCTTACATGACTGAACAAATTGATTGAACATTTGGCAATCTAATCTATGACAAAGAGACAAAAACATACTTGAGGAAAAGTAGCCTCTTTAACAAATAGTGCTGACAAAACGGGCTAGTCACATATAGAAGAGTGAGTCCAGACCCTTATCTCTCATCATTTACTAACCTACAATCAAAATAGATCAAAGATCTAAATGTTAAAACAGAAAAACTTAATTGGCAGGAAGACAAAATAGGTAAAATTCTTAAAAACTTAGGCATAGGCAAGGACATTCTGAACAGGATTACAGTTACCCCCAAAATAACAAACATCAACAAATAGAATTAGGTGTGTGCATGGTGGCACACACCTGGGGTCCTAGCACTGAGGTCAGTCTGGACTTCACAGTGAGTTTAAGACTAACTTCAACTACCCAGGAAGACCTTGTCTCAAAGCCCAAATCCCCCAGAACTGTTCTACATAGCAAAGGAAATCACCAGCAGAATAAAGAGAAAATCTATAGGATAGTAAAAATGTCTTGCCAACTATCTGTTGGACACAGGACTAATATTTAGAACACATAAATAACAGCAACAAAAAAATTACACCCTCCAAAATAAAAGACTCAAAAGATATAATAAGCAACTGAAATGAATAGACTCTTCTTAGAAGGAGCATAAGTGGCCATTACACATATGAAAATGTAGTCAATGTTTCTCAGCATTAAAGAAATTCAGATTCAAGCATCACTGTGATTCCATCTTACTCCAGCGAAAATGGCTATTATCAAGAAATCAAATAGTAACAAATGCTGGAGAAACTGTAGAAAAAAAGGCACCTTTCCCCATTCTTGGTGGGAATGTATATTAGTAAAAGCATTATGGAAAGCATTACAGAGATTTTTCAAAAAATTTAAAAATAAACACAGAACTGCCATTTTGTACACTAGTTTTTCTTCTAGGTAGCTTCCCAAAAGAGATTAAAGAAACATATTGCAATAATCCATCCATGTCCATGTTTGTAAGTACACCATTCAAATATCTACCTCTTGGAAGCAACCTACACATCCATCAGCAAATCAATGCCTAAAGACAGCATGATATTTATGCACAATGGGCTTTACTATAGTAAAGGATAAACTTCAGTGGTTTGTAGGGAAATGGCTACACCTTGACCATATGTGTTAAGTGAAATAAATCAAATGCACGAGCTTAATTATCACATGTATGATATAGAGAGTGAAGTAAAAGGAGGAAAGGAGATAGACCTTTTTCAATAGGGAAGGGGGTGTAAAGGTAGAGGGAGAAGGGAGAAAAAGAGGATGAAAAGGAAGTAAGGGGTGTCACACACATGTACCAACTCCCCCAGAGTATAACCATTACAACTGTGCCATATACTAATAAAAATAGAAATTGAAGAAAATAATGAAATGGATGCAATGCAAAGTAGACAAATGTTTAAAGTGGGATTAGGCAGAAACGTTTGGAAGGAACTTATATGGTCCAAATTAAAATTGCAAAATATTTCTAATCTGTATGGAGAATGAAACTATGATTAACAAGGCAACTGTAAGGAAAGATAAGTTGATAAATGCTGAGCAGAACGAGTGGGAATGGAATGACTCATACAGACACGCTGTGATAGAGAGTTCTGAGGTACTGCGTTGGGGGTGGGAAGAAACATAAAGGGTGATTTCCCATTACATTATACTGAGAACCTGTACCTAGCGGTTTCCACAAGACATGAAGGAATCAGATTTCTCTAGATGATGGGAAAGTTTTTAAGAATTTGGTTTTCAGAAGAGAAAAAAATATATATCTATGTATATATACAGGATAGCTCAAATAATTGTTCTGTTGATTTTTGCTAGTCTATTGAAAGAAGCCATCAATGATTAATTTTTTTCCTTCTCCTTTTTAATGTCTTATAACTTGCTTTTTTTTTGCCAATTTTTCATGTTTATGACTGGTAATCTAAACAACTAACTTAAGGATACCATTATGCAATACAACCACTGTCGAATTCCTATGACTATGTTTAGTGACATTCTGCTTTGTTTCTAAATATTTTTACAAGATTATATTCTCTTCTAAATAATAATACTAATAAAGAATTTGTTTTTCAGCATGCTATATTTTCATATTATATGTGTCAGTAGAAATTTTGAGCAGGTCATTTAGTGTATTTAAAAGTCTGCAGATAAAGGGAAATGGAAAGGCTTGTGCCACCTCTACTGTGAATTTGCAAATTAATAGCTCCAGCATGATCACACACACTCAGTTAAATTTTTGCTGAGTTAATAAATTAATGAAGCAGTTGCATCCCTTGTTTTTGATTTTAGTTTCCATGTAATCTCCTAATTAATTCATTATTAATTAACCATCCAATCTTGCACCATATAAGAAATAATGATGACATAAACAGGAAATCTGAATACTTTACATACTAAAATCTCTTAAGTAGATTCTTCAGTTAAAATCTTTTGTAAAAATATTTTGTAAAAATTGAACAGCATCACAATTTATCTGCCATAGGTCTATCTTTGGAATAACTAATACATTTCAGTTTCTGGTACTAAACCTGTCTATTCTGTTTACCATGATAGAATCTGCCAGTGTTGGACTTCTTTATTCATGTATGTGTCATTCATTCACCGACTTTTGGTACACATTCATTGAGTCTTCTCTGTCCCCTATGAGCCCTCCTCTATTAAAGCTTCTTGTATAGAAGGCTAATGTGTCTGCCTTCTAGCCCAGGGCTGGAGTCTAGGCACACTGAAACAATAACAACAATGACAAAAGAAAGAGTCTTTAATGGAAACAGAAAATAAGATAATCTAGCAACATCCTGGAAATGTTAACAATCTTTCAAATATTTCCTATGAACTTTGGACTAATGGGTGAAAAAGTTAAGTCCAGATAAAGGGAACATCATTTCATCTAGTTGGCATATTACCCTCCCAATACTGTAGTTAAACTGAAATGGTTGGTTGAAGGGGAAGAAAAGAACACAGGAAAAAAGGAAAGGAGGAAGAACTTACTTCACTAATCCAAATGGATTCCCAGAACTGTGGCAGTGACATTTAGGATCAGGAATGGCTTCTGAATTCCATATTTTGAATTTGGAGGGCAGATAATTTCACTTGCTTGGAAGTCTTGATGTTAACAGAACTCCAAAGTCATGTTCCACAGTAACAAAAAACAAAATTGCAGGTGGAGGATGCAGGGAGCAAGCAAATCTATTTGAAACATATAAACGCAAGATGTGAGAAGATATAAAAATAGGGAAGTAAAGCTCCTGGTAGTCCAAGAGGTTCTGTGTAGGATGCCCATGATGGCGGCTGGTGGCTTGTATCAAGATGTTCCCCCAGAGCCTCTCTCAGTTTTAGGCGGGACTTTTGGAGGTGCTTGGATCTAGGGTGTGAGATTCTAGAGGCAAGGAAAGATACGGGATAGGTTCACGGTGGGACATGAGGATTAAGGCTGCCCAGCCCTGGGTGGGTGTGCCACCTCCCCACCCCACCCTCCTCACAGGGCATGCACCCGGGTAGGCTCTACATGACAGAAGAGGACTGCTTGCCACTTGCTGCTTTCTATTTCACCGTGCTGCTACCTTCTGCCCACCATAGACTGTTTCTCCTCTGTGACGCTCCTCAGCAAGCTCCCTGCCTTGAAGCCCGCTGACTGTGAGCTGAAACCTCCACAAAATGGGTGCTACAGCAAACCTTTCCTCTTTTCTCTTTGGGTGACAGCTATTTTGTCTCACCAATGAGAAAGTTAACTAAGGCAAGGGTTTTTGTATAGGGTTTTTTAAGGAACTGACAAGGGAGCTCTGGCCTTTGTGGCAGAAGGCAAAATAATATGTACCCCACAGAAGACTACATATATTTTAGAGCCCAACCTTTGTAGCATTTGCACAGCCTCCACTCAGGACCCACGTGCCAAGGAGCAAATGGCCTGCCCAATGACTTCTGGTGGAGGTCCCAGACAGGTAGGTGACACCTGGCAAGCATTATCAGAAGAGGCCTAGGTGGACGTGGCTCTGCAGGCTCCATTTGGGCTTCTATCCCTACAGCTTAATAAAATCTGAACTCATGTCTCACTAGTTCTGGTTATACTGACAGCCACATGAGAAGGGGATTGGAATTTTCAGGCATAATGTTTAGTAGGATTCATAGGTTGGAAGAAGATTGAGAATGCACCTTCTAACCATCATAATATCAGTAATAGCTTGGTAGGTGACAGAGAATGTGATAATGCAGTAAAAGTAAGAAAAGGCTAGTGCAGAGACAGATGTTACTACTACTAATTAGATACAGACACAAAATCACATTTAAAAACCTGAATAGAGATAAATGAAAAGGCAGAAGTAGAGGGATGCAGTAAATGAACACACACAGACAGAAAACAGAAGTCCGAGGAGCTACAAATTAAGCATCGCATGATACAATCCTATAGCAAGAAATATCATGTTTAAAATAAATCTTCAGAAAGTGAGTCAGGAGAAAGGAAAAATATGTAGTAGCTGTCCTGAAATTATTCAGAGTGATTTTCAGAATTTTACTAGGACAGTGTATAGATCCTTGAATAATGCAATTCAAGCAAAAGCTCTTTGGGGAAAGTTTGAAAGAGAGTTCAAAAGCTTCAGATTTAGCAACAGGAGATTAAGGAAAGTAGAGATCTTCAGTCTATAGAAAGGATGAGTTGATGCAATTTTCAAGTAGTCTTTATCTGAAGCACTCTTAAGTGGAGAGTTTTCTTTGGAATAAGCTCTTAGAAGTCAAAAGGCTGAGACCAAAATATTTCACTGGGAAATGCTATTTTCTACCTTAGAAGTCAGGAACATATTTGTGATGAACAGATGCGCATGCAGGAGCTTGTTTGAAACATCAGAAACATCAGAAAGGAATTATATATATATATATATGCTTATGGTGCATCCGGGAACCTCAGAGGCTTCCCCCCAATGCGAGGTGTAGCACCAACTGCAATTTAGCATGCTAGTGTTGAAAATAATGGGGTGAATGATTTCTTTTCAGTTCAATATGACAGAAACTATGCACCATCTACATGGGGCTGTTGCATCATTATTATCAATCAATTTATATAAACTTCAATGCTCATTTTAAAGGATACCAATATTGTCCTTGCGTGGGTTGTATTTTCAGAAAAATAAATATATATGGCTATATCGGCAGAACACTTAAAGGTGGCATGTTATAGAGCCTGTCGCCTTTACTTCTAATTAGTAAATGAATAATAAAATCTCATTGCAATATTGAACTGAACTTTCAATTTTTGATGCACTTTTATATTTTAGAAGAAAGACAGTAAGAACAGTATAAACTCACTTTTCATGTGTGATGACTTATGACTCTGGAGGATAAACTAGTACTACAATGATTATTTACTATTTATAAGCTACTGTGGGATTATTTACTATTTATAAGCTATAAAATGGGAAAAAATGAAAGGTGAAGTTCTAATCCAGTAATAAACTTAAGTATCAATTTGCAGAGTTCTTTTTGCAATCAAAGAATATTACAAAGTAAATCATCCTGATAATTCTGGTGTAAAGTGTAACTTCATTGACTACATTAGTATAAAAATATCAAAAAATTTATCTGCTTTGAGATACATAAACAATGTCTCTAGACTATATTTTAGGAAAAATGATTGACCTTTAAATACTAATGGCTTGTGCTTTATTCTTTAACCTTATCCCATAAAAATGGACTGAGAGAGTGATAGACATTTTAAAAAAGGAACTGAAGGTCTTCCTCTTAGACAGATTTATGGTGGACTTTACTATGCTTCCAAGAAACAAACATCCTCAAGGTTGGTTTTCCTGTGTATAAATTTAGCCATTATTGATTATATTATGCTCTCGTTCAAGTAACTAATCCCTCCACTGATGGCAAATGGAAGTAAGGAGGTCTGATTATTTCACTTTGAATTTTAAAAGGCACACAGTGAAGATTAAATTTAGCCAGCTAAAAATAAAATAATGGAGAAAGGTGTAATCAGCTAATTTAATAAAAATAGAAATGTTTTCATTACTTCACAGAAAATGAAAATATATTTCAGTAAAGAAGATACCAGACTCCATTTTTCAACATTATTTTGGAAACATCTTAGAAGATAACATAAGATAATCAAATGGGAAACATGGGAAATAAAAATTAACCATTCAAAGCAATTCAGCATGAGGTATGATAAGACCTGGAAAATAACTTTGTCTTTATAAATATTTATTGTTAATTACACACAAATTTGCCAAAAATTTTTTCATTAGGGCTTACATAAAAACAATTATGGCATGTATTTCTCTCTCACGCTCTTGCTTTCTCTCTCTCTCTCTCTCTCTCTCTCTCTATATATATATATATATATATATATATAT
>NDGM011215821.1:257-12702 GCA_002564305.1 Octomys mimax | reverse complement strand
ATCCTGCTCCTTCTTGCTTCATCCTTAGAATCTTTCTAATTCTTTTGGAACTCTTGCACTCTGTCTCCTCTCCTTGGGCTGCGGTCCCTTTAAGGATAGTTTTCATATTTTTTGTTAAACCCTCATACCCAGCAGAATCTTAAATATAATATAAATATTATTAATTTTTGTGGGTGAATAATCAATCATCTCTAGGAGATCTTATTGAATTTGCTAACTGATTATACAAAATTTTTTTTCTTTTTCATCAAATTTACTGTTTCATGATGAACAGAATAATTCAGAGCACTGATTTCTTAAAGCAGCAGTTAGAGCTAAACTTTCCTGACTGTAGCAGGTCAGGTGACTAAGCAGAGTGCCTTAAAACAAAGACTCCCCTTCATTTTACTAATTGAGTAGACAACTGGTATCACCAAATAAGAGACCAAAATTATTTTGGTGACAATAGGAAGGAAACCTCCTGCATGTTTTATTAGGCAGGATTCCAAAGATTCAGGTGGGGGCCAGGGAGATGGCTCAGTGGAATAAGCGCTTCCCTGGCAAGCTCAAAGGCCTGAGTTCAATCCCTGGTTCTGCCAAGGGATTGAACAAAATAAAACAAAAGATTCAGATGACAGGAAAAATGTGGCCATTGGAATTGGATCTTACAGAGAAAACTGTCTTAGGTTTAGGTATAAAACTCTGAGCAAGTGTCTTAGATGATAAGCAGCTTGAACACCCCAAAACTCTCTGAACACATTGTACCCATGAACACCATATCCTTCCCCTCTTCCTTAAGCACTCTGCACTTGACGTCCCTTGGGAGAGCAGCTACAGAGACTGAAACTCGGATGGTTGTTAGAAGGCATTAACAGAGCCTATTAATTCAAAGAACAAGCAAAAATAGCTGCTGTGTGGATCTCAGCAAGACAGTGCTGAAAGAAGAAAGCTTCCACGCTGTTCCAGAGGAAGTGCTCGAGCAGCGGCCGGCATCCAGCTCAATACGCCAGTGACATGAATCTAGGAAGGCTCGGGAGGACGAATTCGTGATGAATTTGCAGTTTTACAATTAGAATTTCTGAACGAGCTTTTAAGTCAGATTTAGTGACAAGGAAACAAAGCTAGAGAAATAAAATTACTTTCTCAAGATAATAAGTAATAGAGTTGGAATTATTCAGTTCTTTTATAATAATAATAGTTACATTTTATATGGAATTTTTGTGTTCCTGGACATATTCTGAAATGTTTTATGTATGAATGTATTTAGTCCTCATTGGTTGAAATTAATACTACAATTTCTTGTCTTTTATAAATGAAGAAACTGAGGTACACAATGTTGAATAACTTACCAAAGGCATGAAATGAATAACTGATCAATTCAGGTTTCAAAGTTTTGATGTCTGATTCTCTTCATGATTTTTCACCATTATTATCCTTTCACTTGCATTTCCTCAGTAGATAAGGATTTAGAATATTACATAATTAGAGTTTGTCATTTTAAGAAAGCCGCTTGCATGATGCATTATTTATATTCAAAGCCAAGAGGCCGTTGGAGGCCGCACTGCTGTGTGGAACACACACGCTCTTCTCAGAATCGCAGTCTGAGTGCCTTCCTCCTCACACTCAGCACAGAACTAGCATGATGTCTTAGTCTCTCTCCACAATGAGACAAAATTCTTGACACAGTTTAAAGAAAGAAAGATTAACTTTAGCTCATACTTTCCAGAGGATTCAGTCCACATTCAGCGACCTCCGAGGTGGCAGAAGGGCCTGGCAGAGGAAATCTTATAGAGTGACAGCAGGAGGCAAAGAGAAGGAAGGAACAGGGGTGAGGACAAGTCCCTCTGGCTGTCTCTTCATTGGCTTGCGCTCTGCAGCAGGCTGCACCTCCTGAGAGCCTGGTGGCGCTGGATTCATCAGTGGATTAGGACACCGGTGCCTGTCATACCCCATCACCTTCCACAAGTGCCACCTATGAACACATGAGCTTGTGGGGGACATATTCACCTAAACTATGACTCCCAGTTTTGACTTGTTTTGTTTACTTTGTTATCTCTGGTGAGTTGCCTCATTTCTTTTTAAAATTTTTGATTTATTTTAGTAAGATAGGAGATTTTACATACAGCATAGTCACGCCGTAAGGCCATGACAGTGGGAAAGCACTGACCAGTTTACTAGGACACGAGATTAGTTCATCTAGTAAGATGGAGCCAGCGCAGGATGGTCTGGATCAGGAGACAGGATCTAGACCACGAACGGTGGGGCCACAGAGAACATGTCAGGGAAGCCACAGTAGAATCTCAGAAACAACCCCGAATCTCAGTTATCTGTATAGGCCGTGGAGACTAAGAAATCTGAAAGTACTCTGCTGCCAGAGAAACTAAAAGATAAGCAGATTTAGAAGGTCTGCCTGCTAGAGGCAGTTTCCATTTTCTCGTAACATGCCAACACTAAGTGCCTATCATCCCTTGTTACTAATTAAAACATCTATCAAAAACTATTATGCACATTTCCCAACATATATAGCCAATTTTGGTGATTCTCAACTTACAGCATTTGTTAGTGAAGGCATTTAATTATTCTAATGGCCTAGGGCTGTTATCGGATTTTGAGCAGAGGGGCCAAGACTCTGAGATTTTGAATGCTAGGCAATGCTCGGAATAATTCTGTGTCACTAAGAACCCTTCCCATTGGTATCGACACACACTCCCTTTGGAAACACACTGGGAGAAGCAAAAGCACTCAGGTCTTTTAGTGTTACGAGTTCTGTTACCCAGATGAGCACTTCTTAAGCTCCTCCAATGAAGCCCTGAACTGTGTCTTCACTCTGCTGTCTATGACCCTGTTTTTCCTCATCATACGATCCCTATGACATAATTCTCCCATCTTTTTGATCATTGCTTTTCTCTGCTCTATGTACTCCATGTCCCTGCAGCTGGGCTGCTAGCTGTCCTCTCACCAGGAGCATCATGGGGAGTGTAGGTGTCCTTGCGGTCTGGGTCCTTGCCATGGGGCTGCCTTCCATGGGTTGTGCACTCCCTGATTGCAGTGCATCATGCATGGAGACCAGCACCTTCACTGCGTGCTCCAGCTTGCTGTTTACTTTGGGTTGCAATGTCAACTTGCAATCACCACCTACACTACAATTTCAGCTTGTGTTCACCCAGAGCCTCCCTACCTACTTCCAAACCCAAAGTCCTTCCCACAGTACACAATGTACTCTGGCAGAGTGTGAGGACTCAGAGACAATGGAGGTGGAAAAGACGATGGGATTGTGGCTGGGTGCAAGCATGCACATTCTGCAAGTGGTAATCCAAAAAGATTTCCTGCAGGGAACAGTGGAGGTTGCAGTGAAGGTGCTTGTGGGGAGGACCATGCAGGCAGGAGGCTGACTTGCTAGGGAAGTCATGGGCTGTACATCAGCAAGGGGCCCTGGAGGCCTTGGGGAGGATGGAGTGAATGTGAGGAATGTGCTGTCCTTATGGCAGTCATTGGTGCCATGGATTTGATTTATGAGGAAGCACTGAGGGAATTTGAGAAACCGAGTACCATGCCTAATTTCTAGCTGAAATATAAGAGTGCATTTTGGGGGTGTAAGTGTGGCATAAGAGGCCATAATCTCAGTTAGAAATATCATTCCAAAGAAGTAGAGATTTTGAGAGCCCAAAATAAGCCAATGGATGAGACATCTGGAATAGAGAGATGTTTCAAGTGTAGTGAGCAGAATATGGGGACAGATTGGGTGTGGGAGGTAGAGAGGGAGTGATCTAAGATGACTTGGATGTTCTGACGGGCTGAGGATGTTGCCTTCCAGGGAGGTGGAGGACTCACGGGAGGAGTGACTTGGGGGGAAGGCAGGTAGAATTTGCCAGAACTGCTGCTAAGTCATAGCAGTTCTGTACTGAATTTGTCTATTTGTGGGTTAGGATTATAATTTTGATTATGCTTAAAATACAACATATTTCATGGATGATTAAGTATTTCATAATGACTGATATGTTAATAATATTCCATTAAAAGTGAATTATGGAGTAAAATTATGTAATTATAAAAATTATAGAAATAGACACATGAAAAGTATCTGACAAAAACCTGTGGTCATTCTAAGTAGAAATACAAATTAAATAGGAATGGAAGAAAACTTCCCACAGGTGCTAAAACCTAACTCCAAACCAGAAAACATCACATAAAGTATGAAATGTACCAGAATAACCATTAAATATGAGACACAAATCAAGGATCCTTTCTGTAATCTTGGTTATTCTACAGTATTTATCATCTCTAATGAGTCAAAGAAATGATGTAAGATGCACAAATACTAGACAAATTTATCATTTGTATTTATGGGTGATTGAATAGTAAATCAGGATAATTAAAATCTTTAAAGAGAAAAACTGAAGTATTTAGTGAGGAGAACAGATATAAGGAAAATATCCTGAAGTTAGAAGATAGTAATGTAAAGACATCTGGTTACACTAGCACCAAAAGAGCATTATGTGGGTGTGGTGGTCCATACCTGTGACCCCAGCACATGGGGAGGCGAAGGCCGGCGCCCAAGCTGAACAACTTAGTGGTTTCGTGAAAGCCCTGTCTGAACATTGACAACAAGGCTGGGCTGTAGCTCAGCATGAAGACTGTTCCAGCCCCAAGACTGAGCACAGATGATGAATAAAGTATAGAGAAATACTTTAATAAATGATATAAAGTGATAAAGTAAGAATTAGATAATTGACAATAAATATTATTTGCTATATGGGAAGACAATACCACAATACGGCCAGGCCTTGCAAAATAAGTACATTAAACTCTGCCTTTGCAACCATGGTTGCTGCTGCTTAAAAATATGCACGGTTGCGCATGTGCACACGCAGGCACGCAAAAGCGCAGCACACCAATGCTGAAGCGCAGATAGGAGAAAGGCGAGAGCTCCCAAGCCACGTCGGAGCGAGGCTTCCAAGGGAAGAGGTCGTGGGAGCGGCAGTAAGCGAATGATGTGAGCTTGAGACCTTCACATAACGAGCAGCCGGGAGAGCAGCCGCGCGTGGATCCCTGTGCTGGCGGATTCCGCAGTCCTGCACTCGCTGCTCGTGTTAGGTAGAACATTTGGCTTCAGTAGGACAATATGTCTATCAATCTAAATATGTAATCTTTAAAACTAATACTCATTTAAAAATTTGACTATTTTTTGGTGGAGGTTTTGCAATTTTAAATGAGTTATAAACAATTAACTGTTGATGTTTGTGTATAAGCAATTACATAATTATATTTTCAAAAATAATTAACTGCACATCAAGAATGCTTGGAAATTCTTTTTCTTTAAAAATATTCCATATGTGACATTACTTTTTATTAGACAGCGACTCCTAGTCTTGAGCACACATGTGTCTCTCCAATACCAATGCTCACCAGGAAAAAGAAAATGTATGAAGAAACTGTCAGCATCAGGTGCTCCGAAGAATGAAGGGGTCATTAAGCAGGACGACCGCGTGAGGGAACCAACTTCCTGTCTTCCACGGGGAAAGCCCGTCTGCGGGGAGCCTTAGTGTGTGGCTGAGGACGCAGGGCCAGCCCATGCAGCGCTGCAGGAGCTTTCCCCAGGCAGAGACGCCGGGCGGAGCCTGGCGAAGGGACTTTGTTATCCTGTAAGTAGGACAGTAGGGGTGAAAATCAGGGTGAGGGCCGCTGTGCCAGGTGGAGGGAATGGGACCGCGTCAGGTGAGTGTGATGGGCAGCTGACAGGGTGAGAAATGAGAAAGGCTTAGAAATGTAGGTCCAGCAGGGAGCCACTGGAATATGATAATGAGGGGCGGGTATTTAGTCCCAGTTCTTAGGATCATCTCCGTTGTTCTGTGGGGAAAGGTGGAAGGGGAGAGCACCTGGGGGCGGGCCAGGACATGCTAACTGCACATGTGATCTTAGTGCTGCGGCGTCGGCGGAAGCGAGGCGCAAAGTGGACAGGTCGAGGGTGACAGCCTGTTCTGTAGGCACAGCCAGGGCCACCTGCGACACAGTCAACTTCAGCTGATTGCAGACAGCCAGCTTGGATGCAGGCGCCTTATTGATGGGTAGGGGTAAAGGTGAAGCTTGCAGCTGGTTGATTCGAATTTCTCTTCCCCAGTAGGATAAAATCAAGAGTTCACTTTGTCCTGATTGCCTACTGGGGATGCTCAGGAAACATACAGTTAGGTTTTGTTTTTTGTTTTTTGTTTTTTTTTTCCAAAGTCAGTTTGGCGTTAGCTATTTTGATATTTTGGAGACTAGGTGCAGAGCTCCATACTCTTACTGTGGGTCTTTCAGCTACCCACATTGCTCTTTTCTGGATAGTTACAGTTTATCTTTCTTCTCTTTTTTGCTCTCCGTTTGAAGGAAAATAATTTTATTGAAATGTAGCTCAGTAACAATAAGCTTCATGTATCTGAGGTATACAATTTGACAGGTTGCTTCCTAACACATTCAGGAAACTGTCATCAAAATCAGAATGTCGAACAGCTCTACCCCACCCAAAGTGCTTTCAGGCCTCTTGGTCATCCCCACCCTTTCCAACCCCATGCTCAGGCCATGATTGATCACCATCTGGTCACTACTGATTAGTTCACTTCTCCTTGAATTTTATGTGAATGAAATCCTACAGCGTATGAGTTTCCTTGGTCAAACATTCTCCTCATATGACAATATTTACATGTACAAATGTCCCTTTCTACTGCTAGCTACCACTACTGGATGGATGCATGTATTATAATGCATCTATTCACCCGTGGAGAAACACTGCAATTTTTGCAACCTTTGGGTGTTGCAAACATCTACATATAAGTCTGGGTATTATAGACATCCCCAGGTAAGTTTTTGTAGGCATGTGTTTTCTTTTGTCTTGGATAAATGCAGAGGAATGGAGGGACTGGATTAATTCCTAGATATTTGTTTCATATTTAGGTTGCTGTGAAACTATTTATCAAGGTAGTGGCATCATTTCATATTCACACCAGCCACATATGTGGATTCTATTAGCTTTTTCCACTGTGAAAACTTTCTATGGTCAGACATACCCTTTTAAAAGGACTTTCTTCACTGAACACAATATTATATATGTTGTCTGCAGAGCAGGAAAATAGGATAGCATTTATGAAGTTCTTGTCTGGGAGGGTCTTCTCTGTGCTACGCACTTGTCTATGACCATATCCTTTGTTGTTGGAAGTGCTCTTACCTTTGAATGTAGCCAAGTAAAGTGGAGGTGACACCTTAGCTGCCACAGCTGTGTCTAACCACATGGAACTGTCTGATAAGATGCCTGCAGCTGTTCTCATACATTTGGCTGATGAGTTGTGCCTTTTCATCCTTAGTTTAAGGAGTGCATTTCATAAACCTATTATATTTAATATACGTTAGAGGAGAATTTGCAGTGGCTACCGCAAGAGCCCCAAATATAATAATAAAATAACTACATTAAGCATGCTGAGGCCAAGCAAGCAGGAGCGATGAGATTATATCAATTGAAAACCTAGACTAAGTGAAAATTCCTGAAACTGAGTTTCTTGATAGCTTAAGTAGAAATGATTGTGGGAGGTTATGTAGCTCTCAACAAATGCAAGGAAGCATGTCCAATATTTGAAAAACTAATTTCTAATTCAAATTATAGAGGAAGAAACTGAGACCCAGGGAAGGTGCCTGAACATTTCTCCTTGTTTTCCTTTTCTCTTCCCTTCTTTTTCTCCTTCTTCTCTCCCTCCCTTTCTCCTTCCCTCCCTTATCTCTCCCATCCTTTCCTATTTTCCTCCTTCATTCCTCCTTCTTTCCGTTCTTATTCCTTCCTCCCCCTTACTTTCTCCCTCTTTTCCTTTCCTTTCCTTTCCTTTCCTTTCCTTTCCTTTCCTTTCCTTCTCTCCTTCCTTCCTTTCTTCTGAATTCTCATCTAAAGATCTCACTCACATTAAGGGAAAGGAGTTTTGGGCAAGTGCACACCGGTCTAACTATTCCATTCAGTTACACATTGATTTTCTAAGAACAGGTACAAATTTTTGGCCTCTATCAGTAACAAAAACCAACCTAAGATTTCTACAATCAGAAAATAGCTCTTAAAAATTCCTGTGAATGCTTACCTTTTGTTTTGAACTTTCTGCCTACATTGATTATGGTTTATCATTTTAATTACTTTAATATTAGCCTGTTTATATAGTCATCATTCTACTGTCCACCTGTTTTTTGGTAGTTTGTTCTAGATTAACATACAAAAGCTTATGCAGAATATAGTATGTGTTTAGTAAAAATGTATTGCAGTGAAAAGCATGTTTCTATCAAGCCTCCCTCAGAATGTTCTTCCTCACGTCAGTCACACTTATCCCAGCATTCTTGCCATTTCCTGAAGCAGGCCTACAAGTCCTTTTGCAGGAATCTCTTCATGGGTGTGTTCATAAGTGCCGTGAATGCAGCTGCTATATGCATCCAACGAAAAGGCAGAGAGAGAATCCTACAGCATGTCCTCCGCCACTTTGCTCTCTGGATCTGGCACTATCTGACTTCTGGCTCTTCCCCAAAGTAAAAATGACAATGAAAAGTACAGGTCTTAAATTGGTTCAGTTGCTAGTGCTACAGCAGTCTAGTGAGGAAAGCACCCATGAGAAAGACTGAAGGTGTAGAAGCAAGCTTTTGTGAGCTCCAGACCAACATCCTGGGCCCTCCAGTCAGGACTTCACAAAAATGTCGGCCCCCATTTGGAATTTACATCCAAGTTATATGCTTTTCTGGTTTCCATAGTAACCACATTACCTCATTACCTCATTTTCAGGAATTTTACAAGAATGTCACAGAATAGCCATGCGGTTTACATTTCCCAGACATTGTTGACCATCTGCTTGTTATGGGCCAGTGTGGTCTAATGTTTGCTCCATTCCCCAACTTGTTTTAACTGTTTGGTCCTGTTTCATGATGCTGTTTTTCTCTAAGTGGGTTTATGGTTAGATACACGTGAAGAATTGAAGGAGTGATGCTATCTATAGGTTAAGTGAACTCAAGTGACTCTCCCTTAAAATGGAGTCTCTTCTGCCCTCTCAGTAGGACAAGCATGTTGACAGGAAGGGCAAAGATTTTAAGTCAGATTAATGGTAGCATGTCTTTTACTGTGAAAGATTTTTGAAAAATTTAAACATTAACCATAATCTTTAATCTTCCTTCCTTCCTTCCTTCCTTCCTTCCTTTTTATTTTTAGACAGAGTCTCACTGTATAGCCCAGGCTGGCCCCAAACTCAAGATGATCCTCCTGCCTCAGCGTCCTGAGTGCTGGGGTTACATGCATGTACCATCACACTCCTTAGAGGGCCATATTTTCTGAATTGTTTATCCAGAAACCCTACATAGTTATGACTGTTTATTTACAAATTATATAAAAGATTCATAGGGAATATGGCCTCAGGAAAGTCTTGACTTTTTGTTAGTTTTACAGAAGGGTCTGGCATTGTTTTCGGTTTGGTGAGAAAAATTACAAGTTTTGTTCTCTTCATCAAGTTTTAGTTTCTTACAAAACCACAAAGTTGGTAAGCAATCCCAACATCTTCATCACTATTTTGAGGAATATTTGCCAGAGTACATTTTATCTAACCAAGCAACACAATGCAGTGGCAGAGAGCTCAGATCTTTAAGTCAGACTGCCTTGACATGGGTCCTGGTTCACACAGTGGGTGATATTCGCAATGGCTATTTATCTTGCTAAAACTCACTTTCTTCATTCCCCTCTGTAGTTGGCAAGCATACCTGTGAGCTCTTATAGTCGTCAACAAGGAAGTGAGTTAATAATTCAATGCATGGTATGTAGCAATACATGCTATGTTGTTAGCAAGTGTTATGTATATTATGTTCTAAATTTAGCACTTTTTTTGAAATTTCCTTCTCCTTTGTTTCTTTGTTTTAAAAACACTTTTATAAACAAATATCTGTTTGATAGATTATCACTGAACATTTCATATTACTACATCATAGGATCTTTTTTCACAGGTAGTTTTGAACTTTATTTTGCTGAAATAGCTGAAATTATCCTTTTAATGGAATATGAGGATCATTACTTAATCCATTTACAATAGAAGATGAAAGATGGGTAGAAAAATTGAAAATCCACTCTTAGCACTCTCCACCACAGAAACTGTTGATGCAGGCATCCCAAGTTGTTTCCAGCATACAGGTACATTTTATTTTATTTTTCATTGCTTAGGTCTAAGTACACAGATGTACATTTCTTTTTCTGGAAAATAAGAAACTGCTCCAAAACATCATCTCCTGCTGCAGGTTATGGTCCTTTGAAGGAAGCAGCGTGTTAGAATTTCTGTGGCAGTCTCTTTTCCCTGGATCTCATGATTAGTTCTTCTTACAATTGGAGTTCACAGGTGAGTCTGTAGAAGTGTGAGCCTGAATTTTCTAGGAAGAGCAAATATCTCAGAATGTGTATCCTATGTTTAAAATCTCTATATATTACTATTGTATTTATTTGTAGAACAAAGAATACAAGTGAATGTTGTATGGTGAGTTTGTTATTTGTGTATAGGAATGTTATTGATTTTTGAGGTTCACTTTGTACCAAGCTACAAAGCTGAATTTGTTTATTAAATGTAGAAGTCCTTTGTTGGAGTTTTTGCGGTCTTCTATGTATCATGTCATCTGCAAATAATAATTTAACTTCTTTTCCTATCTTTAATCTTTTCATTTCTCTCTCTTGTCTGATTGCACTAGCTAATGTTTCCAGAACTGTATCTAACAGGCATGGTGACAGTGGACATTCTTGTCTTGCTTCTGATTTTAGAATAAAAGCTCTCAGCTTTTGACTTCTTAGTATGATTTTAGCTATTGGTTATCATAAGTGGTCTTTGTCAAGTAAAGACCATCTATTCCATTTTTTCATAGGGCTTTTTAACATGAATGTGTACTATACTTTGTCAAATGCTTTTTCTACAACTATTGATATGATCATGTGGTTTTTGGTCTGGCTCTGTTAACATTGTGTACTATATTTATTGATTTGTATATGTTGAACCATCCTTGCATCCTTGTGATGTATCCTACTTGGTCTTGATGTCTGGACCTCTTGATGATTTGCTGCATTCTGTTTGCCAGCACATTACGGAGGAATTTTGCTTCTATTTTCATTAGGTAGATTGACTTGTTGTTCTCTTTTTTGGTTGGATCCTGTCTGGTTTTTGTGACAGCATAATACTTGCTTCCATGAGTGACTTTGGAAATACTGCTTTCCTTTCAATTTTATTAAAGAGTTTGAGGAGTAATGGCATTCAATTTCCTCTAAATTTTTTGTAGAAGTCATCAGTGAATACCTGAGGACCTAGGTATTCCTTATAGTTAAGGTTTTAGTTAAATTTTTTATTCCATTTGCCTATATCCAGTTATTTAGAAATTTTATATTTTCTTATATTATTGAAAGTGATAACAGAGACCACAGTTTCAAGAACATCAACAGAAAGAAGCCACCAGGCATTGCAAGCAATTAAATGGAGGCAAAAACAGGGAATCAGCAGCTGGAGCAAAATGGAACAAGGATAAGCTAATGCAAACCAGTTATAAACATTAACGTAAATCATATCAAATCACCAATAAAAAGAAAGAAACTGACAGAGTAGATCAAAAAATAGTATTTGTCAATGTGCTATACACAAGAAACACATTTAACTCAGAAAGAAATACATAGACTGTAAGTCAAAAGATGGAATAAAATGCTCCCTGTGAAAGGAATGCAGAAAAAAGCAGAAATAGCTATTCTATTTGCAGACAATGTGAGTTTGAAGCCAAGGCTGTTCATAGCAGATAAAGAAGGTCACTATGTATTTGTTAAGGGATAACTCCATGGAAAAGAGATAACAATCATAAATATATATGCACCAAATACCAATGTACCCAACAATATAAAATAAATATTAATAGACATAAAAAGCCAAATAAGCTCTAACACAATTGTAATGGAGGGCCTTAATATCCCACGCTTACAAATAGATAGATCAACCAGACAAAAAAATATCAGCAATGAATTATCAGAACTGAATGAAACCTGTTAATAAATAGACACTGTAGATCACTACAGTGTTTTCTCTCAAAACCTCAGAACATACATTTTTCTCAGCCAAGCATGGGATGTTTCTCTAAAACAGACCCCATATTAGAACATGCATCATGCTTAAGTAAATGCAAAAGTATTGAAATGACCCAATTTGTATGTTCTGATAACAGTCCAATGAAATTGGGATTAAATGGAAAAAGGAACTAAGTATTTTTAAACTCATGGAAATTAAATTTCAACCTACTGATCAACCAGTGGGTCATAGATAAAATTAAAATAGATATTAAACAGTATCTACAAGCAAATGATAATACTGATACAACAGAAAGTGGTCATGACTGGGAAAATTTATGTTTTTATTTTTATTTATTTATTGTATTTTAGGGAAGGGTCTACAGGGTGTTCAGGGTCTCACTACTAGAT
>NDGM011215794.1:419-11841 GCA_002564305.1 Octomys mimax | reverse complement strand
GCTAGATAAGAATGAATGTAATTTTAAGTGACCCACAGGAAAGTAACAGCAATGGTTTAGCATAAAAACAAAGTGTTTGTTAGGATTGTTTGAAATATTTTTATTGAAAGAAGGGAGTTCAGAGGGCTGAGCAACATTTTACTGCAAGCACTTCCTTTTGAATATTTGTGTGCATAATCAAAAGAACTTTCTCTGTGTTATTCAGCAATGCTCATTTACACAGATAAAGGCATTTTGCAGAGTGGAGATATATATCAGAAGTCAAGCAGCACGGACACTCCCAGTTCTTTTGGACGGCGTGCCCTTACAGGCGTTTCTGGTTTGTCTGCATAGCTAACTGCACTGTTATTCTCATGTATTATCTACACGATAATGATTCATTTACATAGCTTTTTATATGCATGCTAACACTGCCAACGTTTCAGAGCTAAAATAATATTAGAATTAAATATGAGCAGAAGAAAAGGAAATTTAATAGTTGGGGTGGAAAAAGGATGCTCTCATGTGTGATTAGAAAATGATGAGGATTTGATGAAGTGGAAAGATAGAGGCCAGCTCCCTGCGCAGGGTCTAGCATCAATGCTGGTGACATGCGATGGCAGTCTGCATCCAAAGAGAATTCCTTTGTGCATTGGATAAGTACTACGAGTAAGGTGTTGAAATCCATTGATGAACTTATGGAAACAGTTGATAGAACAGAGGAGCGGTGCCACTTGTTCATCTGAAACAGTGATGAGCTAGCTCTACACTGTGCTGCTCCCTTTTTAGAGTGAGGTTTGTAAATGGGTCTCCATGAAAAGCTAAACTAGAAAGCAAAGTGAAAACTGAGATAAATAAATAAGTATTTGCGTTCTTGTAAATGTTACAGGAAGCCATTGTTTTAAACTAAGCCCTTGCACTACGCACCAATAAGCCTCGGTGAAGATCAAAACAGAGTTACTCATGCTCAAGTTTCATACCACCAAGCAGGAACTCAACTGTGATGTGACCTTCCAAGAAATCAAATTTAGGGATAACAGTCAAATCCCTGAATGGAGCACTTTCAATTGGCACGATAAATTTCCTTTGCATTCGTTACCCCCCCCCCAAAAAAAAAGAAACATGAGGTAACTTGATGTTAACCAATCAGTTATTGCTCGTATTGTTTTGTCTCTCCTGGCCCTACATGGAAAAGTATCTCGAAATGACCATCTCCAGTCTACTTGGTCTCTTTCTGTAGTCCTTTTCTATCTATCAAACAATCCCTTTCAGCTTGGCTCATCAGAACAGTTATTCTATTTCACAAAATGAAATATTGCCTTGTTCCAAAATAAAAAATGAAGCCAACTAAGATCATTAACTTCAATTATTGTAATTTTATCCTCTGACAATGTTGTCTGTAATTTCAGTATGATAAAATTCCTTGCTAAATACTTATCTTGAAATTACATGTATAATATGAAATTGTAAAGTAATTTCAAGTTTACAATGTTTCAATTTCAGTTTCGTTGTTTACTCTTTATTTTTGTAAAGGATTAAATGTAGACAGATGAAACAGACAAGCCACATCAATTCTGTTTTGGTATGGCAGTTATGGGGATCAAGGCAACCTTTTTCACTGAGTAGATGGGGAAAAGGTTAAAAAGTCTACTACTCAGAATATGGAGTTCTAGAAAAGGAAACTTTTGTGCAGTGAAAAGATCGGGAATGTGACTGAAATTTTGGTGTCAGGTTTAGTAAAAAGGTGAAAATGGGAGATTGGCTTCTATCATCACTAAATATCTCATACATGAAGATTGTCTTTGTTACTTTCTGGTTGGAGAGGCACAGTTGCTGACACAACTTAAAGGAGGAGAGATTATTTTGGCTCACAGTTTACAGAGGTCTCAGTCCATGGTCAGGTGGCTGTAAGGCAGAGTAGCCTGGGGGAGGAGAAGCTGCCCATGGGATGGTGCTGTAGGGAGGTGCAGGGGAGAGCGAGAGCGAGAGAGAGAGAGGGAGAGCGAGAGAGAGAGCGAGAGAGCGAGAGAGAGCGTGAGAGAGCGAGAACGAGAGAGCGAGTGAGTGAGCGAGAGAGCGAGCGAGAGAGTGAGAGAGAGTGAGAGAGCGAGAGAGAGTGAGAGAGCGAGAGAGAGCGAGCGTGAGCACGAGCGCGAGAGCGAGAGAAACCCTTTCCCTTCCAGGCCATTCATCTGTTAACATCACGTTCACCTATAAACTCAGCAATGTACTAACCCACTAATGAGTATCACCATCCTCCACCTCCTGCAATCCAATCACCTCTCCAAGGCCCCCACTATGTTTGTATGAGCCTTTGGGGGATCTCTGAACATAATAATAACAGGGATACAGAGATATCTATATCTTCATAAATATATTTGCCTATCTCTATAAATATCATAGACATAAAACTCAGTCTACCATATTGTCAGAAATGAGTTTGGTGGCCTTTTTGTTTTTGTCCTTTTTCAGATAGGGTCTCTCTATGCAGTTCAGGCTGGCTTTGAACTCACTTTACAGTCTGGGCTGATCCTCTTGCTCCAGCCTCCTTAGTTCTGGGATTACAGGCATGCACCACCATGCCTGGCTTGGTGGTCTTTTCAAATGTGAGTTGAGACCCTTTTATTTTTGCTGAAGTTTCCAAGGCCAACAGAAATATTACAAAAGATTTATGTTTTGTTTTGTCATTTTTAAAATAAAAAATCAAGTTGAACAATCTAGAAAAACATAATGAAAAATTATTATACATTTTTATAAATTCCCAATTAACTATTCTACAAATTTTAAGCACTGTTTTTTTCCAGATGAAAATTTGTATATTTTACAATTTTCCCAACCTTCAGTTTATGTTCCAGATGGAATTAATCATAATTCACATTGTGACCCTTTTAAAATTTATGATGTTTTTCTTTCTGTTTGTAATACTTTGCATTCATATTTTTTGATCAGCCCTTGTATAATTTCTATTGTATAGTGTAGTTGGGGCAGATGTTATGTGATTTTTGCCCTGAATATTTAAGAACTCAACTGAAAACAAATTTACATAAATATTGTCTAGCAATTTCACAATGCTGTGTATGTGAGGAAAGAACTACACTAAAGCGGAAAGCCAGCAATGCTCGCCAGAACTATTTCAAGAATTTCAGAGAGGATATCCCACAATCAAAGTTCTTTATTTTACTTTTTGAAGGCAACAGAATGTGTAGTAGAATTATACATATTTTGCTTCTACTTACATGATATTCATAACGTTTTATTAAAACACTTTCTATGATAGAACTGTTTCCCCTTTTCTCTAGTTTCCCGAGCTCATCGATTTCTTTAAACTTTATTTATTTATTTATATTTTAGTACAGGGTCTACAGGGTCTTACTACACAGACTGAACTCATAGTGATCCTCCTGTTTTCAGCCTCCCAAGCACTGGGATTACAGGAGCGCACCATTACGCCAAGTCTGTAGCACACTGATTTCGAAGGGCTGCATAATGAGAAAATATGTTTCAGTGAAAGGCTAAGCAGAAAGTGGAAATTAGAGAAAAACTGAGTTTCTGAAACATTGTCTTGCGGTTGTTTTTCTATTAGCAGTTTCTAATTTTTAGGATGAATCCATTTGGGGCTTTAAAAATACAGCTTTTGGAAAAATGTAATAAACCATTGTCAAGTATCTTATAAAGGGACACATACTCCTTTTTACCAGTGTGGGCCATATCTGCTGCCCCTTGTCTGGCACTTTGTCTGATTGGGTCCACCAAGCAGCTTTCAGCACCCATACCCTCCACTGGGGGCGCACTTGCCCTACTGGAATGTGGTCCAGCAAGTGGAGCACCTGAATCTTCTCCTTCTTCGTCGGTCACGAAGCTCCACTCGACTTCTCACTTCTTTCCAGGAATCTCTGGTCTTATTCAGTATTAACTAGGATTAAGTTCTGGCTGAAATGTATATTGATTTCCTGCTCTAGGGCTCTACATGCTTTGATGACTCTGTATCTCATGCGCTAAGAAAAAGACACAGGGAGACAAACAAGAGTCGGGCCGAGGAGGGATGAGGGATAAGAAACAAAATCGTTGTGAGACTGGAGGAGGAGGAAAGGGGGACAAGCACCGTAGCAGAGGGGCCGCGTTTCCTGTGCTGGCCGGGGGCATTTTTTCTTTCCTAAATAGATTCCCTGAAGTGGATTGAGTTTTCATGTCAGAGATGCTGCTGGCTCTGGTTTTATTCCCCCTGGGTGCTGCCAGCAGTTAGGACAGCACAAGGGTCCTTTTCCTGCTCTCTTAGCCATCAAGGCCCGGTCTGTGACAGAAAAGGGTGAAGTCAAAAGGGAGGCAGGGAGTGTTTAAAGTGGGGTAGTGCAGCTGGGAAGTAGCCTTGGCGAATCTCTCTAGGCTTCCTTCCCCTGTTCTGTGTCCTTCAAGGTGGAGGATGCTAATGTTCAAATCTAGAGATGAATTTATTGTAAAAACAAGATTATTTCAATGCTAGTCATGGAAAAGAGCAAAGGACAAATATGTCTCACTTCATTTAGATTCAAATTAAAAAATAAATTACGTGGACTGAAAACCATGTTGTTTTCCTCCCCCACGTCCCCTCCCCTCCCCTTGCCCTGCCCTCCCCTCCCTTCCCTTCCCTCCTTCCTTCCCTCCCTCCCTCCTTCCCTTCCTTTCCTTCTGTGATGCTGGGGGTTGAACCCAGGATCTTCTCACTGAGATACGTGCCCAGTCTTTTTCTATTCTTTTTATTTTGGGAGTAGATTTTGATAAGTCACTGAGTTGCCTAAGCCAGGTTCAAACTAGTGATCTTCCTGCCTCAGCTTCCTCACGTATCTTTATTTCTATTCATCTGTCTTGGATATGCAGTGAACATTATTTATTTCAAAATCAAGTGTTTATAGGACAAATGTTTGGTGTAGTTAAGTTTGCGATATGACCGATTAAGCAAAAAGTAAACAGGTCTAGTCCACTCATGGTGCCAGAGATACTTTGGGATAGGAGGAAGAAATTCAAACTAGGTGCCTAGCAATACACTTTCCTTTGGAAATTAGGAGATATTTAAACAACTTTATATAGCTATGTAAAAGAAAAAGAGTGACTCACCAGTAAAAGAAAGAATGCTAATTTATTTTTTCCACGCATGAAGGCATTGAGGTTTAGAGCACTCAGGAGCTCAGCTGGCCATGTGTTATTGATGTCATTGTGTGGAAGCTACTTCATCTCTCTGACTTTGATACAGTGGAGATGATGTTTATTTGTAAGAATTAGATTTTGTGGTTAAATATGTGTAAACTGCTTATAATGTAGAAATATCATAAAATAATTATCACTGAATGGAAAGCTTATCTGAAGGATAGAACTGTAGAAAAGTGATCTTGTCTGTAGGAATTTATTTCCTGAAGGGTAGAACTTGTGACACATAAACTTGAAGTATCAATTAAACGTCAATGTAACTGTTTTTATGTCTTTAGTTGTGCTCCCTTTTCTAATAGTAGGTAAGAAACCATGCTGCCATCTGTCCTTATCAGTGTATGGGGCACTCTGATATACATAAGTTCATCAAAGAGGCTACCAGGGCACCTACCTGCTCATAGAAGTCTAAGAAAACTTAAAATTATTTTTTACATCATTGATTAGTGTATTTTTCTTTTAAATGTTAAGAGAAATTAAATGCAGTTGGATTACAAGGATTTAAATCTAACCATCAGTCTAATGAGGACTTTATGAGAAACTGTTGGTAGCTACCTTGAATTCATAACTGTAAACTTTCAAATATTTATTGAAACCCGTAAGTATAGGTTCAGGTAGACAAGTCATTTTAAAGGTTATGTAAAGAAGAACACAAATCTGTGTACCCAAAGTAAAAACACTCAATGTAGAAATGTGTATTGCTGTCATTTAGATAAATGAGTGATCTCTTTCTAGTTTTAGAAATACTTATTAATATGCAGAAGCCTAAACTTTTATTTAATATTCCATAGATGAAGCCAAAAGCACACTTTGCCCTTAAGGGAAAAGATGACAATCTGACTGAGGGAATATTGTATAAGAAGAATGCGTGTTTGAGTTTTGAAGGCCATCCTTGGTCCCCAAAGAAGATTTGGCAGCTTTTGATTGTCTTTGTTTATAGAATCAGGAATAAGACTACAAATCACCAAACAAATTCCCTCAAGAGCACTGGAAGTGTTTAGTTCAAGATTGCTTCCTGCATCACAGATGGCCCCATAGAGGAGTGTGATTCTCTTTTTATTTTATTTAATTTAATACTTTTGTGGGCAGCTCAGCCCACCTTGGGGGCAGGGCTGGTGTGGCATGTGATGCCGGGGATCAAAATGTGGCCCCTGCACACTTTGTCTAAGTTTGCCTAATTGGACGTTTTAGACTGCTGAGGTATCTCACCAGCCCTGTGATGCTCTTTTTAATGCATACTCAAATAGAACTTTTTCATGTCTCTAAATCACCTAATATCATCAGTCAAGCTGGCTTATTAATCCTGCAAAAATAAAAATCAAACTATATCCTTTCTTGAAACTTTCATTTAGTATTGTCTATGAATGGCTAACTTACCCATATTTGTGACTGTCACAATATCAGATGTAAGTAGAAGTGTATTCAACCTATCAGTTTTAATTGATGATTAGATCAATCAAGCAATCATCTCTCTCTCTCTCTCTCTCTCTCTCTCTCTCTCTCTCTACCTACCTACCTATCTATCTCTCTATCCTTCTATCATCTATCTATAGTTTTGTATCCCCATGGGATCACACAATTGTTAAGAACTGACACCTCCAAGGAACTGAAACTCTACATTTCTCTGGGATCAAATGTATTATTCACCGGGAACATTTTCTACCATTTTATTGACTAAGAAACATCGAAAGAAGGTACATTCCACAGAAAAATGAATCAGTACTCAACACTGACATTGAACAAAGCTGAGCAAGGTCATCATTCTTTGCCCACTTGTTCCTGTTTGGAACCCAAGATGGAATTAAAGGCCTGCTTCATAGTGCATGCAGAATGCTAGATATATGCTGCTTGCTAATGTGGGTATCCTATCTGTGTCACTGGTATACCCTTTGACATATAGCGACATCTCCTTAAGGGCAAGTATGATTTTGGGAACTCTATGGGGGAAGTTTGTACTATGTCAACATGGGTCACTCTGTGAATGATTACTGCCTGTGAAGCTCCACACATACAAGCTATGATGACATGTTTGGCCCCAGGATACACCTTAGAGTGAGTGTGTATGTGGAGTCAATAGTCTTTTGGTACCTGATGAATGTACAGAAGCGTCCTAATCATGAAATGATGTGATCAGTAAACCCTAATTGCAATTTAAAATCTTTAATCAACTACAATTATATTCAACTTCATTGTAAAATTTCTCACTGGGTTATCTCACTTTTGTTATTAGTTGGACAGCACTGACTAGTTTATCAGAAATTTGTCTGCTATACAAGTACTAACTGAAAGCGCTACTATTAGGTTTAAAAAGCTTCTAAAATGTCTATAAATCTGTATCCCTTACCAATATATTTTTAATGTTAGTTATGGTTTAGCTTTCATTTTATGTATGTTTCTGTTTTCAAACATGAAACGCCCTAAGTAACTCTCATCAGAGGATACATAAATAAAGGGTTTTAGTTAGTCTCACTCTTTGAATATGTGAAAAATACATAAAGTCTTTTAATTAATTCTTTCAACATTTCATTTTATATAGAACAACTTGTAACTTTGTAACCTTGAACAGCAATTAGTTATTTCTTTGTTATCTCCTCATTCCCAGGGGTTTTAAATATCTGTCATGCACACAAATTGAGGTCACTTTTCTTTTTTTGTCATCAGGACTGCTTACATGACTTCTTCCTCAGATTTCATGTTAAATAGTGCCCACCCATTATATCTAACTGATTACCTATTGGCTTTTCTGGGAGCTGATGAAAATGGTATACAAATAGTTTGAGAATGATTTCAAATGTAATTTTATAAGCACAAACCGAGCTAATGCACTATTTTTCAGTATGGGATTTTACTTAGTCCACTTGACTACTTGTAAAGAATGTGTCTGGATAGCAACTCAAAGAACCTTTTTAAAAAAGCATATGAATCATACTCAATGATTTATTCACAAATCTATTTAAAAAATTCCATTGGTCATGCTAAAAAAGGTTGCAAGCCCTTTGACTTAAGTATTTCTATAATGGCTGTTAAAATCAATTCTGGCATTAAAGTCTCCAAGAATGAACAATGCATTGAGTGGAAAATTGATTACATGGTCAAAGAACAGTCCTTTGTGGCCTCGTTTGCTTTTTCGATTAGCACAGCTGTCATGGCTGTTGTAGGTGGTCCTCAAAACTTATACGGAAAAAAAATCTGTCCTTGACACTGAAAGTTTGTCTATGGATTTTTTTGGGAAAGAAATATGGTTTTGCTTGCTTATTATCACCTACTGATGTAGGTAGTGATGTCAAGTTATGTTGTGCAATGATAAAAGGAAAATAGGAAGGAGATTGGTGTGTGAAGAAAAATGAACTGACTAATACACAACCCCACTTCTAGAATTTTAGCTTATGAGAAATGCATTCTTCTGTAAGGGAGCCTGTTCTCATTGTTGCTACACCCGTACCTCTAACAGAGTAATTTACCTTGGGTAGAAAATCAGCTAATGTATGGATTTGTGGAAGAAGTAGCTAAATTTTTTTCTTCCTGACATTGAAAAGAGGATTTTGGACCAAATATCACCCCTGGAACACAGGGAAAGGCTTCCCAACTTACATTGTTCTAGCACATGTGAAGTAAGGGGACAGACAGACTCAGAAGTATGTAATAGATGCTTATTGAAGTATGCTATTGATTTACCTTGGATTTATTTCTTGTTGACTTATTTTGTATTTTTCCTGTTGTCTAAACAGGCTTAAGATCAAGTCCTTCTAGCATTCTGGAATGTTGATCTACTCTGCTTATGCTGAACACTGTCTAGAAAAAGTCATAAATGAATCCCTCTGGCTTCTGAAGTAAGCAGAAAGAGGGCAGCTTCTTACTGCACTTCTTTATTGTTATTGTATCAGTTTCTTATTTCTGCAGCAATAAATTATCACAAACTTACTGGCTTAAAACAACACAAGTTTATTTTGTTTTTATTCTGGAGCCCTTTAGTCTTACCTGGGTCTCTCTGAGCCCAATGGAAGATGCCAGTGGGGCTGTGTTCTGCCCCCTGGAGGGTGGGTGAGGGAATTCATTTCCTTATGTCCAGACTCCAGAGGCCATCCGCATTTATTGGCCTGTGACCTTCCTCCGACTTCAGAGCCCACAATGGCCTGTCTCATCTTTGTCATACTGTGTCACTCTGATATTAACTCTCCTGCAGCGTTTTTCACTTGTAAAGACCCTTAAGATTATATTAGGTCTACCTAGATAAACTAGGATAGTCTCATTTCAAGTCAGCTAATTAACCATCTTATTTCTACTTGCATCCTAAATTCTCCCTTTCTACATAAGACTATGTGTGCAAATTCCAGAGATTAGGAGGTACTCATCTTTGGGAACCATTATTTCAACTACCACACCGATATTCATTCAAAGCACATTTATTGCATCCATAAGATTTCCAGTAAGGATGCCACCACCCAGGGAACTGTCATGTGCCATTAACTCAGAGAACTATCATGCCTGGAAAACGTCAATGGTCTTTCTGTTAGATTGTAAGCAGCTGATATTTCCATCTACAACAAGAATTTCCAACCTAAATTTTATGATTAAAACTTATGGATTTCACACATATGGTTTTCATACATTTAAATGTGTTGAAATTTTGCATTTAACATATTATTATTATTATTATTATTATCATTATTTTGTATTTAGTACAGGATCTACAGAGTCTCACTGTATAGATTGGACTCATAGTGATCCTCCTGTTTACAACCTTCCAAGTGCTGGGATTACAGGAATGTGCTACCACATCCAGTCTCAGTCACTGTCTCAGCACACCCCAGGAGTGGGGCTGGCACGGCAGACCAGGGGATCGAACTTCTGGCCCCTTCGTCTGCCTAAGCAGGAGCTTTAATCTGCTGAGCTATTTGGCTGGCCCTCATTTAACATTTTAGAAAGTGATAATTTTTTTGGGGAGAAGTCACAAACCAAAATTACATAATTATTAGCTATAATTCAACATAACAGATTATATATGTATATGATCTACATCATAGATTATTCTGTGCCACCCCCAGAGAGGATACTATGGTCTGAAGTGTTTTCTTTAGTCTCTCAGCATAAGAATGTCAGACACAAAAAGGCCAGTCGCATCACAGTCTTTCACACTTAGAATGTCTTCTCTAGACGAAGAGAATTTATCATTGTTCCAGAATTACAGCTCCAATTCTTTTCCTTCTTTCTCAGAAGGCATCCGGTAGTTTTGAATTTATATTAAAACTTAAGATTTAAGATCTTCTCTAAGTACTTAAGTTGCATCCTAGAAGGTTAACATGATGTTCCTAAATTTGACTGTGTACCGCTGATAACTAAATTACCAGCAAAACGTTCAGTGAAATTTTCCATTTCTATAACTTACAGCATCATACAGATACAGGTACACCACGACTGGAGCCAGGAGAGCAGAGGACTTCTTGGAAGGAATTATCATCTACTGTGAGCTCTGTTTGCATTTATTACGCTTGATACTTTTGCTACAAAACTGTGTCTAAAATTTCTTAAATACCTCTTGTTTTTTATGTCTAAGATTTTTTGAAGTCATGAAAACCTACAAAAAAGAAGTAAGTTTGATAGGTAATTTGTGTGTTTTCTTCTCAGCAACTGTGTTCTCTTAACTGGTGATGAAGATTCACAGTACTTACACATAGGTGGTAAGAAGTATACAGGGTTACAGGGAGAAACCTCCACACTTTCCCTTTTCTCCTTTCCTAGAGATGGCATTCTAAGTGTACAAGACTGTGACGCTATTGTCCTTTTTGTGCCTAGCATTCTTGTGCTGAGAGACTGAAGAGGACTTTTCAGACCATGGTGTTCTCTTTTGGGGTGGCACTGAATAATCAGTGTCTTCCATACTGTCTTCTTCCCAAATAACTGCCCTGCATCTGACCTTGGATGGCAGTGGATCAATGAAGGATTGGCTCAACACTGCCGAGAAATTGCCAAACCTCTCTATTCCCTACTGTCTAGCTACGAACCACCTCCCATCCTTCACATTGTAGCTCATCAATTTAATTACGTCTTTGAAGATACCTGCTAGGCCTTCAGGGTGAAGTGGAGTTTTAAACACACTTCTTAAATCAACAAACTTTTTTAAAAAGCATTTACTGGATGCAAGACACAGCATTGTGTACCATGAAGTAAGTAATTGATCATACATCTCACTTTACCTGATAGAAGGGAAGGAGAGAGAGAGAGAGAGAGAGAGAGAGAGAGAGAGAGAGAGAGAGAGAGAGAGAGA
>NDGM011215778.1:0-11265 GCA_002564305.1 Octomys mimax | reverse complement strand
CCTGTACTTTGCCAAGCTTGTTCCAAGTAGGTGCTTTAGACCACTGAGCCATCTCCTCAGCCCCTGCTTCAAGGTCTCTTAAGTAGGTATGCATGAGATATGCTGAAGCAATGAGAATATTCATTTAAATTTACCACGAGGGAGTATATGAGCTTATCTTTGCCTCACAAAACGAAATTTTGAGTTTCCAGATGAATGAGACTGCAGATCACTATATTCATCCATATGGAAATAACAAAACTATAATACAAGCTTCCAATTTAAAAAAAGTGTTTTTCAAGGATAATAGATTATTATGGAATGTTACCAATTAAATAAACAAAAAGCATAGGCAATAGCAGTATATGAGAACCAGATATTTCAAATTTTAGTTGATGTAAATATTATAAGCTATCCACATCTGCTAAAACAATAGGCAGACACTTGAGAAACGTTAAAACAAGGGAGCTGGCGATGCAGAGGCTTAGGAGACATTTCATAGAAACTAAATGTCTTAGTTCTCTAAAACTGAGCCTCCAAAGCAAACAGAAAATTTTTAAAAAGTGAACACACATTCCTGATGAAATTACAGAGGCAATCTAGTGGGCTGGAGGGGATCAGCCAGGCTTGGACAGCAGCCAGGATATACACATTCACACCACGATCACAGCAGAACCACCCGGAGAATTCCACGTAGCAGAGATGACAATTATGTGGCTAATTCAAGAAGTGATTGTTATTTTTAATTCTGAATTTAGAAATTAAGAATTTATCAAGTCATTATCTGGCAGAAATCAAATTAATGCTTTCTTGAGACTTTCCTATAATGATACAGTTAATAACCAATGCCTTTTTTCCTTCATCGTTTACCTTTGTATCTCAAGAGATTTATTTTAAGCATTAATGAAATGATCATGCATTTCATTCATTGCACTCCTTAAAGTTTCCCTCAAATGTCACCACGCTACAGTACTTATATATTCAACTGATGTAAGTGGCTGGACATAGCTATAATGCATGTGTACATACACACTTCTAAAATTTTCACTTCCCATAAAAATTTTCAGTATCAAAGAAAGGCCCACCTTTGAGTATTGACTCAGAAGGTTCATGCCTGGATGATGTCACAACCAGGGGTAACTGGGAATCTGGCAGTGACAGCCAAGCATGAAAGATCAGTTTGTGGAAGATTTGGCAACTAAATCAGGTACACACTAATAGCCCAACAGGAGGTGGTCCTACCAAAGGTGATCAAGCCAGGTGTGCAGCCACAGTCAAGGCACAGGGTCTGGGACATCCAGGGGCAAGAAATGAGCTTGGGTCAATGAGAGGCACTAGGACAGGATCCCAGTTCTGAGAGGAGCTAACAGGTGAGGAAGGCCAGCAGGAGGAGGGCGCACTAGAGCCCAACAGTGCTCTCACATAAGCTAGCCCAGCTCCAGACAGGCCACCCCATAGGCATGCTAGGGAGCTTGAGGACTGGGACACACGAGGAAGTGAGCAGCCAATTTGGTTATACTTCTTTTTTAAGAAATAGGTAGATATAACCAAAGCACCTGGGCTCAGCAAGGGATCCTCGACTCTTAAATAACTTGGGGCAATTAAATTTACAATCTACTGGGCTGGCCAAGTAGCTCAGTGAATTAAAGCTCCTGCTTAGGCAGACACAGAGGCTAGGATTCAATCCCCAGCCTGGGGTGCCAGCACCACCCTTGGGGCATGCTGAGACTGTGATTGAGACTGGACATGGTGGCAGCACCTATAATCCCAGCTCTTGGGCGGCTGAACACAGGCGGATCACTACAAGTCCAATCTAAGTAGTGAGACCCTGTCCTAAAAATACAAAAGAAAAGTTATAATCTACTTGAACAGTTTATTGAAAATCACAAAAATTACTTCTGACTTACAACTTATGATCATGTAATCACTGAATATAATCTTTTGATCTTTTGAAATCAAGTAGTTAAAAAGAAAACACACTGTGTTTATTACCTTGATTTGAGAAGAGGTTTGTAACCTCGCATACAGTGCAGTTTGTTTTAGCTCAAGCTATGGACTTGACACACCGGATCTAATGAAGCTCAGGGGGCAGACTCTAGATTGCCAATTTCTTCCATTCTGTAAAGAAAGCCACCATCTCATCAGGAACTTGGTATTTATTAGCAAGAACTTGGTTGGTGGTTAGTTGTCACTGGCGTTGGACAGCATGATCTGTATTATCTTGAAGGAAAAAAAGCCAGGGATTAGCCTCCAAAATTCAATCCAATGCAATTATCGCTGCCTCTGCAAATTTACCACGCAGTTTAATGTAAATGTATCAATAAAGTTAGGAGGGTGTGGCAGTAAACAGAATGTGAATTTAGGTGTCACAGGGGTTAATGAGAAAATTTTTCATTTTTATAGTAATAAAACCAATGATAAGATTGTATTGCTTGAGCCGATAATCCAATAAAGCTACAAGTGGGCGGAACAATACGCACATGTGCTTCATGAAATGATCACGACAGCAGGGAGAAGTCAGAACGTGAAAGCGTCTGCACGTAGGTGTGTGCCATTCAGCTAGTCACAGGTAATTGTTACGGAAGAAGACACTATCCATCTGCACTTTGCATAAGCAAGAAAGAGATTACACTTGTTTTTCAGTTTCTAGAAAATCTGTTCAACTTAGGAAACTTAATTTTGTTTCACACAGAAATAACTTTTAAGTGATTTTTCTCTTTTTCTGTTACCCGCAGGAGTGGGGGGACGGCTGGTGGTTTGGGAACTCATCACAGATGGTCAAAGTGACAGTCATACTGCCTTAAGTATCCGATTAAGCATAAGGAATTCAATATTTTATGCTTCAATTACCTACACACACACACACACACACACACACACACAATCATTTCCTCAAATAATCAGCTAGGAAGAGACTTCTTACAGGCCCTAGATTAAAAGAGGTGCCAAAACACAATGGCAAAATGTTACTGGAAAACACTCATTTGTTTAGTATTAGTTCAAAATTCAACAGTTAAGGCCTACTTGCTGGATGAAGGCTTTCATTTTTGAATAAAACGTCCCTTCTTATCTCAGCCGAATAGCCTTTAGATTCCCTTCCTGAAGCTCTAGAAAATTATGGCATATGATTTTAAACAAAGTCTGGGCTGTCTGCCATTAATCTTTTTTGAGTAAGCAAATAAGTAATCCTTTTAATCCCAAGGGCAGATACAACCCCATTGGTGAGACATCAGATAGCCCTGTGCCGAACTCAGAAGAATAATTTCCACAGCTAAGCACAAGTGCAAGATAGATATCTCTGTATAGGGTGTCATGGCTGCATTAAAAAGCACTGTGCTAGGAGCAGAGATGGATTGTTATTTTATTGCATTATAATCCATAGTATCATTAACTTGGATGGCATCTTCTATACTCATATTCTCTTTCCAGCCATAGTTTAGCACTGATAATGGACACCCATCTATACATGCTCCATGAGAATGAAGAAGGAATGTATCTGAACACAACTTCTAAGCATGAAATACTGTGCCTGCCATGAAGTGTTGGAACTTTGTCATGTTCTCTAAGTGGAGCCATTTAAATTAATCTTTTTCAACCTTTAGGCCCAGCGCTGAACATATTTATTTTCTTTGACCTCTCTCAACGTGTGACTTCTGGCCGTTTATTCTCTTTTCAGTTGACTTTTTTCTTATCTCAAAGAGCTCAGTGGGATTTTATAAAATGGAACTATTAAATTTGAATGCATTGCATCAACAGTTCTTAGAACCATTCTAAAAAAAGACATAAATACACTGTGGCAATAAAACTAAAGCCCACTTCCACTGAGTATATTATCTTCCACTGCCTATTAGCATTCTGCCCATCCTGATAAAAACTCCACAATGACTAGATTTTTTTTTTCTTCTTGACCTCTTGGGAGGCTCTGAAGGCCACCATCTTCACCACCACCCTTCATGTCACAGCTGATACTTTAAGAGGACACATAAAGGGGCAGGCACTCTTTTCAAGACACATGTGTGTGTACAACTTATTTATGATAAATTATATGAAGTGTGTGATTCTAGCAGAAATATTAGTAATTTGTGTGTGAATTACTTTAATCCTAACAACAATTCTGTGGCTGTGCTTCTGTTATTATTCCTATTTATAGATGAATAAATGGAGGTAAAGAGAGGCTAGGCCTTTGTCCAAGATCATCACAACACTAACAGCTGAGAGAGCTGGCCCAGGACTGTTGACATTATGTACATAAGAAAAGCTTGGAGTCTGAGCCTCTGAGTCAGAAGACTGTCTACTCCATATATCACGTGAGCTTTCACACGCTCCATGGCTGTGCTGTGTGCAGACCTAAATTAAACAAGGAAGTTTGCTCTTCAAATCTGAGAGGTAATACCAAATTTAAGGCACACGACAAATTTATTTCTTAGCCCACACAATTAAAAACTCAGGAAACTATAAATGCATTTATGTGTCTTTGCTTTTCTGTTGGCTACCTAGCAAAATAATTTTTCTTACAATGAATAAAAAATTATTTTCTCATATTTAATAAAGGCTAAAAATATTTTAAGAAGAACAATGAAACATCCTAAGTGTATCTGAAAGAATAAATGAGTAAATTAGGAATGAATCAGAAAATTGGCATCTCAGGTTCAGCCAGGTCCTAAATCCCGTTAAAGTAGGTCATCAAGGTTTTGTGCCTTTGGTTTGTTTTTGCAGTACTGAGTGTTGAATCCATGGCCTTCAAACTGAGGTACATCCCCAGTGTTTTAATTTAATTTCTATTATTTTATTTTTATTTATTTTAATTTTGTGACAGAATTTCACCATGCTACTCAGCTGCCCATCCTGGGTTCCAGTCTACAATTGTCCAGCCACTCCTCCAGTGGGCTGGGATTATAGGCATTCACCATCCAACCCAGCTAATCTTCCATTTTTTAAAACTGCCAAAAACAAAATTGTCATATTTTTCTCAGAGTAGCTTCCAATTTATAAAAGGAATATATTACTATTAAAAGTTAATTATTTAAAAAATTTAGTATCCATTATTTTACTCTAAGAATATAAATTAAAATAATCTAGATGTAAGATTTTTCAATTTCTCTAATTTTGAGAATTTAATAATTCCAAAACAGACTGTTTTACAATGCTTTGTTTATTTAAAAAAATTCATCTGTACTACACTTAGAGGATACGTCTTTAAGAGATTTTAAACTTTAAAATGTAATTCAAGAATTGTTACACATAGATGAAAATTGTAAGAGAAGCTGTTTGCAGAGAATAGTGTGATGTAATGAAAAGTAAAATTAAAGGAGACAGAGCCTGCAAGCAGATCTGGCTGGATGTTGGCTCTGGGGCACAAACAGAGCTGAAAGGCAGCATAGTTCATTTTACCTAGATATATTATTATTCTTGAATTCTATGAAAATGAACACTGTAAGAGTTGTAATGAGTTACAATAAGAGTCACACAGGATACTCCCAGTACCGGCATTACACTTTATAATGTATTTACATATGAGAAAGTTAGGCTTCCTACACAGAAACAGGAAGAGCAGGGAGCTCACTGTTCCTTTTTATTTTTATTTTTTATATTTCTCTGTCAAAAAAGAATCTCTCCAAAGCCATCCATCCGGTAAATGCCAGACCTTGAGCACACGTCTGCCTTGAACAAAAGAAGAGGGGAATTTTTCTTTTGCAGAAAGAATCTTGTAATATACCTAGCAATTATTTCCTGAGCATCTATTAAGTAAAGGGAGAATACAGAGTTGCCCAAGGCATTGTTTTGCCTTCAAGGAGTCTAAAATTTAATAGCATTCTTAAGCATGATTACTACAAAAACAGTTCTGTAGTAATAATATAAATATTAATTAATTATAAAAATTCTGTGGTTATAATACTATAAACTATTCATATACCACAAATTTTTAATTACAAAATACATTTCAAATTTTAATGACAGCATTTCTATTCCTTTACTGACTACAAATTTCTGAACAGATTTACAGCCATATCGAAAGAACAAATAATCATATTTCTGGAGGATATCAACAAAGGCAGAGTTTATGGGCTGGCCAGGTAGCTCCGCAGACTACAATCTTCTTAGGCAGAGCACAGGGACCACGGTTCAATCCCCGGAGCGCATTGCTGGCCCCGCCCCCTGCGCCCTCTGAGACAGCAACTGAGACCAGGCATGGTGGTGCACGCCTGCAATCCCAGCACTCGGGAGGCTGAAAATAGGAGAATCACTACGAGTCCAATGTGTGTAGTGAGACCCTGTACTAAATACATAAAAAAAAAAAAAAGGCGGATTCTATAAAACTAAATGTAGCCTTTGTCAAATAATGTATGTTACAGCAATAATTTCTGATCAGGTATGTTGCCAACTGCTGTGGTTTATAAATAAAATGTCCCCGCAAATTCTCATGCGTCTGTTGGGTGATTGGTACATGGGGCACTGCACGGTGGATCCACCACTGATCTGAGCTCAGCAGTCAAATGTGCCAAGAAGGGGCTTGTTTGTCTCCGCTTCCTGCCTGCGGTGAAGGGAGTAGCTTCCCCGTGCCGTTCCTTTTTTCGCTGATGTTTCTGTCTCGGAGCCAGCTGACCGTGGGACTCGAACTGAACTAAAATAAACCTGTCTTCCTTTAAGTTACGGGTAGTGGGAATTTTGCCGAAGTGACTGGAAGTGACTAAGATACGAAGATCTTCCTTTGTCTCCAACACATGGTGAAACAGCTTTCAGCTCAGTCTTACTTTCGTCACATGATGAAGCAGGATATAGTTAAATAAAATGTAAGCCCCTGAAAAAATTCAGGGAGGATGAAAATATATTAACATATTTACATATGTATATACATATATATAAAGGTATGCCTTTATTGCTTTTTTTTTTTTTTTTTTGGTATCTCAGGAAAGGGTCTACAAGGTATTCAGGGTCTCACTACTAGATCGGACTCGTAGTGATCTGCCTTTTTACAGCTTCCCAAGAGCTGGGATTACAGGCGCACATCACGTGCCCAGTCTCAATTGCAGTCTCTGCACAACCCAGGGGCGGGGCCGGCACTGCAGGCCAGGGAATCGAACCCCCAGCCCCTACCTCTGCTTGCAGGTGTTTAATCCACTGAGCTATTTGGCCAGCCCAATGGCGCCTATCTTTCACCTATTATTCAAGAATCAATTTAATAAGTATTTGTGGAGTCAGTACTATTCTAGTCAAAGGAGATATACCTAGCAAGTTTCTTCTCTTGTTGTGTATGGTTCATGGGACAAAAATTAACCAATGCGTATGGTGTCAAGTATTCTGGAGAATGGAGCAGATTACGGGGACTGCTGCGCAGACTCAGCAGAGAAACCCACTCCATGAAGGCACCGTATGAACACAGACGCAATTAGAACTCTATTTGTGTTTCAAAAGTGGAACCAACAGAATTTGCTGGTGGGTGTAGAGGACCAGGAAAGAGGAAAAGAGTGGATGGACCCAAGGTTCGAGACCTGAGAAACCGGTAGAATGAAGAGGCCCTGGGCAGAGAAGGGCAGTCTGGGGAGAGACAGGTTCCAAGTTGCTAAGAGAGGAGGAGCTTGGCGCATGATTTCATCTCTTGACATTCGAATATTGAGATGCCCACTGAACATCCACGTAGAAACGCACACCAGGCAATGGCATAAACGATCCTTGAGTTCAGGAGGGGCAACACACGTCAGCATGTCCGTGGTTAAACCTAGGAGTTAGAGGAGCTCCCCAGAGGAGAGGAGGCAGATGGGGCGAAGAAGGCGTGGCGACCACATGCCCAGTTAGTTCAGTGGTGGCGGATTTGCAAGGCAGAATTGAAGAAATAACAAGGAGATGCCACCTCACGTGCATTGATAAAGGAAAATAACAAGCATCAAGAGGCAGAGAAGCTGGAGCCCTAATTTCTGATGAGAATGTAGGATAGCGCAGAAGTCATTGTGGGAAAGCTTGGTTGTGTCTTAATTAATAATAATAATAATAATAATAATAGTGCATCTGAGTTGGATACATGCTTCTCAGATGAAGAAATACAAATGACAAATACATGAAAAAATACTCAACATCGCTGTCTACTTAAGAGATGAAAACTAAAACAACACTGAGATTCAGTCTTAACCCAGAAACAATGGCAGTCATCAAGAAATCAGCCAATAACAAGTGCTGGAAGGGCCATGGAGAAAGACAAACGCTTTTTCATTATTGGCAGGAGTATAGATTGGTGCAACCACAGTGGAAATCAGTGTGGAGATTCTTTACAAAACTAGGATTAGAGGTCAAATGTTTGACCCATATATTCCCCTTCTAGGTGTCTTCCCAGAAGAATTAAAAATATCTTACCAAAGGAATATATTTGCACTCAGGTTTATAGCAGTACAAATTGTAATAGCTAAATCTTGGAAACAACCCAAATGTCTATCAACTGAGGAATGGATAAAAATAAAGATGTGGTATTTTTATGCAATGAAATACTATGTAGCCATCAACAAGATAAATTTGAGATTTCGGTGGATAAATGGATGAAACTTGAGACCATATTCATAAGTAAAATGATTAGACTTATACATACAAAAATCACATTATCTCCTTGGTGTGAGAAACTAAAAGAGTAAACAAGGTATAAAATGTACAATAGATACTGTGAAATGGGAAGAAATTTTTCAAAAGGAACTAGGTTTGGTGAGAGGAGAAAGGGCAGCGAAGGAAGGGGAAAATTTGCAAGTCAGCTACACTATAAGCATCCATTAATTCATTAAAAAGTGAGGTGTATGCATGTTCTTTTTGGAGAAATTTTTATGCCCATATTTTGTACTCTGAGCAACTATTTTAAAGATAACATGTAACGTGGTAACTGCTGTTATTGTCTTATCATTTTGTTACGAAACTGTTTTGCCTTTTTTTTCATTAAATAAAAAATAATAAAAAAAGAATTACCACAGGATTCCACAAGTTCACTCCATACTCAAAGCAACATCTTTCACAATAGTTCAAAGGTCAAAACAGTGAGCAGGCTATCAACACATGAGTGGATGAACAGAATGTATTGTTCAGAGACAATGGAATGCTATTCAGACATTAAAAGGAAGTCGTGTTATTGTTATTCACTACCATGTGGGTGAACGTTGAAAATATGCTAAGTGAAATAATTCTGAATTAAATATAGGGGCCGGCCAGATAGCTCAGCAGATGAAAACGCCTGCTTAGGCAGATGCAGGGACCAGGGTTTGATCCCCGGCATGCTATGTTGGCCCTGCCCCCAGGGCACACTGAGATGGTGATTGAGACTGGACATGGTGGTACGCGCCTGTAATTCCAGCGCTTAGGAGGCTGAAGACAGGAGGATCACTATGAATGATCTCACTACGATCCATGTAGTGAGACCCTGTAGACCCTGTACTAAATTTAAAAAATAAATAAATATAAAGCTTATGTGATTCTTCTTACATGAAGTGTCTACAACAGGCAAACTCACAAAAGCAGGTAGGAGAACAGAATGTTACCATTATGGGTTGTGAGATGGAGGAACAGCAAATCATGGCTTAACAGTCATCAATTCCTATTTGGAGTGATGAATAAGATTTAATGGTGATGACAGTAATGAGTACACTACACCGTGAGTGGACTACACCGTGAACGGTACACCGTAAACAGCCGAAATGTTAAACCTCAAGTTGTGTACATTTACCACAGTAAAAAATAAGTAAAACCAGAACCAACAGAAGAAACTAAGAATAACTAGCTAAAAAGGTAGGGGGAGAATGAAGAGGGAATGGAAACCAATAGTTTTGTGGAGAAGGAAATAATCATTTGGGTCAGAAGCTATGGAGAAAGGCAACAAGATGGCTGCAAAATAATGGTGAGGATGAGCAGATAACAAAGCCTACATATTCACATAACTACAATAGTGCTTGCTCTTGAAACATGAATTCAGTTTTCACTAGTCAATATTATTAGTGCAAATCCTGACATTGGGGCATGGTATGAGAAGCAGGTAATTGATTGATAGAAACAGAAAATACTAAAGGAAGGTGAAGAGGGAGGGAGGGAGGGAGGGAGGGAGGGAGGGAGGGAGGGAGAGAGAGAGAGACAGAGAGACAGAGAGAGAGACAGAGAGAAACAGGCAGACAGATACAGAGACATACAGAGAAAGACAGAGACAGAATAATCAAAACTATTGTAGCATGTACACCATTTTTACTAGGTCTAATGTTCATGCTTTCATTCCCTGACCTCATGAGTATGGAATTAATCTATTTTAAAAGAAAACAGGGGACAGGATTCTGGTTGAAACTGATCAATCAAGTTGGGAGGTGACTGATAGGAGGCAGTCCTGTGTGTGCTGTGGGTGGATCCACAGTGCAGGTTGAGAAGTGGTCCTTTCAAAGTTCATTACATATCCGTGCCATGTTATTTATTGTTTACTTAAGCAATAGCAATTGAAGCACAGGCCAATTCCTGGGAATTAATGACCCACTGGGAGAAGCCATTACCTGTAGACATTAACCCCGGTCAGTTCACAGTACTTCTAGGAAAATTTCTTTGAAGAACTATCTGTTTTTCATACCTTGTCACATCTAAAAACAAGACTTAAATATCCCTTTAATGGAATGTCATGAAACTATACCAGCAGTTTCTTTACACTAGCAGGAGAAGAAGCCCCCAGTTTCTTTAAGGTAATAAGAAGGAAGAGCTAGAAAGCCACCCTCTGCAGGCCATTCTGTAGCTCTATGTGGAATGCAACCTATGGGATAGGAAGGAAATGCAAAATGTGAGCCACACCACACTGACTTGCTTTGGTGATAAACACAGCTGCCTTCTAGAACATTCTGAATTTATTTCACTGGAGTTAGTTTTGAGGCTAACATTTTTTTAAAATGTATCAGTTATTTAATTAGGTTCATAGTAAGAAATTTAGAACACTAATTTATGAGGATAAATTCTATTTGTCAGAGCAAAAACGGATCTCAGGTAGCCTGGAGCAGAACAGCTTTGATTTTTGCTGAAATCTGTGAGTCTACCACTTTCTGTTCCACCTTGCACTGCTCTGAAATCTGGTATCTCACTTTCTTGGTGTCGAAGATCTCGCCCTCCTGGTGTCTGGGTTTCCGCAGCTTCTTCTCTTTTTGGAATAAGCATCAGTGTGGTGTTTGGGGATTTTCACTTTGCTGATGTCTACTTTTGTAGAGGTGGCAAAGACAAATTTCTGGTGTGTTCTTTATAGAGGAACATGATTAAGGTTAAGAGGCCCAGTCACAAGTAGCAAGCCACTGGCCAACTGCT
>NDGM011215757.1:300-13490 GCA_002564305.1 Octomys mimax | reverse complement strand
AATAAGGAACAGGAATTTTTCATCAAGTATTGATATGTTGAACTTTAAGTCCCTACATATTATTCAGGTTTAATTGTACTGCTGGAATTTTGTGATAAATGAGTTTGGGGTTACAGTTTAGGTGCTCATCTATAAAAGTTTTCTCATCACTGGTAACCAAGAAACCAGTGGAGAAAAATAATGTGTGCCTCCCAATCTTTTACTGTGAGTGTGTTCTGTGTGATAAGCATTCCAATAACTGAGTTCTGACATGTGAAGTTCTGACAAGCCAGAAAAAGACACAGAGTAGCTCAATGTACCAAAGTGGGAAATTCATAGAAAAATAAAGTTACATAGTTAATTATAGTTTTCTTGAGATTCTAGTAGCAAAGCTATATCTAGACTGAGGGTGGGATCTCAGCGAAATGATAAAGAATGAACAGATTCCTTAAGTGTCTTGAGAAAGCAGAGCAGACACCATGGATAGCCCAACCATGAAGGTGCAATGGAAGAGTGCTATAAATTTCAGAGTTGCATTCTTACAAGAACTTGGTTTTCCATAATTCCTCTCTCCTGGATTACTGTAGTTTCTATTTCAAATATTCTTCCCAAACCACAGCAAAATGGCTAGAGAAGAAAACAGCGAGTGAATTTTTAAAGTTGATATTTTAAAGCTAACAACAAAAGGGGACTGAATGTGAACAGCGCACTCCAGGTAGAAAATTGTCCCTTTATGAGAACATACATGAGCAATTTTAAATATATTTTAAATGTATTCCAATGTGGACAAAGTAAGTAGCTTGTATAACAAAAGCTAGTTTCTTTCAGTGTGGAACAAATTCATTACTAACAGAGGAGAACTAGCAAGAATCTTGTACTTCTAGTCCTTTAGTAGATAGGTAAGAGGTAGCCAGGTAGGCAGGCATGTAGGGGATACATACATACTTAGGTACATAGATGACTACTGCATGTATGAGTCAGGAGGTATTCATGCACATACTTCCTAATCCTCCTGCCAAGAGGCCTTAGAAGCAATGAGCTCCAATGGAAATGAACACATTCTACAATTCATGTCTTCTTTCCTAAATAATTTCTCCAATTAAAAAAAAAAACACACATTTAGAGAAGTAGTTGATTTCTCAGCAGAAACAGAAGATATGCAAGGTGATCCTGAAGCATCCTGACAGGACTTAAAACAATAATTGCTCCAAAAAGAACAAGGAGGTGTGCTGAAGTGGCACATGAATCACTGAAAGAACTCCCAGGGGCCCAATGTGGAACAAGCGGAGCAAACACAAATAAATGAGTAAATGTGTAAATAAGACTTTAACCTAAAAAACTATGATAAATATTGATAGCTGTAGGGGAAGAAGTAATTCCTCTTTACAACAAAATTCCAGTTACTAGATATAGAAAGGATGAAGGAAATTAAAACTACCATTAGAACAGGCAATAATTACTACATGGCAAGATCCACTGGTGGATACTAAAATTAGTAATGTTGTAACTGTGGTGCATAAGCCATCTGTATTTTTAGTGTGAGGCTCAAAAACAAAACAATTAAATAATAATTATATGAATATGAAATAAGAGAGACAATATAAAAAAAAACTCAGAATTGCAAGTTTGAGTCCCCTCAGGACAATTTAGCAAGAGTGTCTCTAAATAAACAAACAAACAAACATAATAAAGACAAAAAGGACAAGGGATATAGTGCAGTGGTAGAATGTTCTGCTTTACATCCAAACTAACAAAACAATTATATCATTCAAAACAATTGCGAAATTCACAATGTGGAAAGGAATGTAGAGCTTTTCTTCATCAAACATAGAAAATTTCTCCTTTTTTACTATTTTTTAACTGTAAATGCTAATCTTAGATATCAGCTTGGTTCACTTGAGAGTCACCAAGAAACAAACTCAAACATCTACAGCTTACCTTTGAAAAGAGTGGAAGGAATATACATTGGCGAAGGAAGAATCTCTACAATGAGTGCTGCTGAGACTAGTGGATGCTCACACACAGAACAATGAAACAAGATACTTGTCTCTTCCCAGGCACAAAAGCCAATTCAGAAACTATTAAGGGCTTGAATGTTACTCTAAAAGCTGTGAATCTTCTAGAAGAAAACATAACGGAAATGTTTCAGAATGAATGTTGGAAAGGCAAGGATTTCTTGGACAAGATGCTCAGAGCACCATCTATAAAAATCAAGTTGACCAGTGGGATTACATCAGGCTAAGACAATTCTATACAGAAAATATGTGATGAAACAACCTACAGAATGGGAGAAAATATTTCTAAACTATGTATTCAAGAAGAGGTTCATAACCAACATGTATAAAGAACTCAAAAACTCAATCGCAAATAATCAGTGAACATGGTCTAAAAATCGGGTCGAAGGACCCGAACAGATATTTCTAAAGAAGTTAAATAGCCAACTGTTACATTAAAAAATTCTCACCATGAATAATCATTAGGGAAAAGGTTAAAAGTACAATGAGATACCACCTCACTCCAGTTAGGATGGCTACTAAAACAAAGCCAAAAGAAAACTAACGTTGGTGAATATATGGAGAGAAAGGAACTCTTGTGTAAAATGGGGAATGTGAGTGTGCACAACTATTATAGAGAACAGCCTTGTGGCTCCTTTAAAACCTAAAGCTAGAACCACTACATGAGCCAGAGGAAATGAAGTGAGGATGTTGAAGAGACATCTGCACCCCCACGGCAGCATCATCCACAATAGCCATGACATGGAAACAGTGTCAACTCATCCATCAATTGATGAATGGATAAAGAAAATGTGGCATATAGACACAAGTGGGGTATGACGCAGCCATACAAAGGGAAGAAATTCTGTTGTGTCCAACATCATGGGTAGAACTGGAGGTTAAGTGAAATAAAAAGAGCACAGAAAGACAAATACCACATGATCATCCTTGCAGGGAGGATCGGAAAGAGTTGATCTCATGCAATTTGAGAGACTGGTGGTTATCACAGGTTGGAGAATGGAACAGACAAGAATGATGGAGAAAGATTGATCTGTGTGTATTTAACCATCTCGCAGGCAAATTCATTTCTACTGCACAGAGAAGTGAATATAAATAATGAAAAACACAATGATACCTGAGTTCACGAATGCTTCTTTTTAAAAAAATTCCCTGATGCATTCAGCAAAATTTTACTTCTGTTGGTGTGGGGTTGAACCCTGAAAATACAAACATGAAACACTCTGCATCTCAGCTGCAGATGTGGCCTCTACTGAAGGAGCAGCTACGGACTCTAAAGACAGAGCATGGTGTGACTTGGAGAGGCACCACGGCCTTGAAATGCCAGGATGTGGGTGCTTCTTGTGCTGTTTCCAGTGTTATCAGCTCAGCTAGGGCACGTACTCTGCTTGAACTATCTTTCGAGCTCCTCAAGGGGTGCTTTGCTGTCACTGACTATCTAAGATGGAACATGCCTAAAATAAACAGAGACATCATCAGCTCTCTCTTCATGTGTCATGCATCTTCTTTCATGAGAGACCAGCCTCAGTGTCAAGTGGGGAGCTACAGTTGGCGATCTCCACGCCCAGTGAGGAACACGCGAGCAGCCATCTTCCCCAGAATTGTGGAATGAATTAAATACATAAACCAAGGTACCACTGTGACAGATTTGTATTTCAGAAAAGCTAAAAGAAAAGATTCAGGATGTTTTCATCACACACACACACACACACACACACACACGCAGTGAAATGTTTTAAGGAGTTAGAAAGACTCACCCTGCCTTGAACATCACACAATTCATACAGCATAGCAAAACATAACATTGCCCCTACAACCATGAAAAATGTCTAGCGAAAGTTAAAAACATTTTTAAAAAAATACTTTAAAAGAAAAGAAGAAACCTTCAAAATCCAGGCTATTTTAGGAAAATGCATTAAGATTGTGCACCAGAAGATAAAAATCCCGTGATGTCCCTTTGTTCTTAGTCTGAGTGCTCGTAAAATGTCACCCTAAGAAAGAAGAACAGACTTGTAAGGCATTTGTGTGGAGAATTATTACTGTCCCCTAACAAGTAGAATAGCTTTACGGCTTAGACTTCCTCCTGAGTTTTCTACTCTGATCCAGCACAGTAGTAGCTCCTGTGCCTTTGGCTCAAATGTCTGAGGATCAGGCACTTTAATGTTATTAGGGTTCTTCCTGTCTTCATCTGAACCAAGTTAACTATGGTTGTAGTGGAAATCAGCCTAGACGGAGGACAGGGTTTGGGCTGGCTCATCACCCCAGAGCTTTGCAACCTGAGCAACTCCCCCAACCTCAGTAGGCTTCATTATCTCTCTCTCTCTCTCTCTCTCTCTCTCTACCATGTGAGGAACTTGACCTCAGAGGACCTCTGGGTTTTGTTCGAGCTTTGAAATTTTATGTCTCCTAAGACGCTGGTTTAATGAGCTGCTCCAACTACTGCTCTTACCATCAGAACTACTTTCTCCAATAGTTCCCAGGTAATGAGAGATCAATACAAAAGTGTAAAATCATAAGTACAAAGTAAAACAAGCTCCCCCCTATATCCAGCTTGAACAAGAGACATTAAGACAGTAATTTGCCTTCACTCCCACAAGCCTTGTAAGCTATTCCCGAGAACAGCCTATTTGCTAATCCACATTGTTCTACTTCTAAAAAAAAAAAAAAATTGTTCTTCTGAAGTGACTGGGGGAAGGAAACACCTATTCTTTTTTTCTTTTCAGTATGTCATCAAAATTAATCATGACACAAAGCAAAGTAGTGATGAATAACATGGTAGCTGAGATCAAAGAGAACTTTTTGTCTCGTGTCCCTAAAGTATTAAGACCAAATCATTTCTTCTTTCTAAGCCAAACTTTCCACATTAAGTATTAAGTGATACTTTGGTGAAGATTAAACAAATAATATAAACAATAGGCAGATAATAAGAGCTCAGTAATCAAATACAACAGTGATGTCAAATATACAAAAATTGTTGACCAATAAGGCAGGGGATGCCTTATGATATGAAAATTTTCCTTAAAAAAATGGCTGAGCTGGAGAACAAACCTGCCAAGATATTTCTTCCTCTGATTAAGCAGTTATCAATTCTGAATTCACAATAAAATCATTTTGCAGTTTTTAAAACCTACCAAGTCCCAAGCCCTGTTCAGAACCAATACATGTGAGTAGCTAGCTAAAGCAGATGAAGAGACACTGAACACTCTACTAGTCAGACCATTTGCAAGCAGCTGCTGAAGATCCTGATAGTGCAATTCAAGCTTTAGGAAGTCTGATATACCTGGGTTTCTGCCTCTAGAACCACCTGAAAGTCACAAACTTTAGCTAGTTTACATGTGAATTTACAATACATCTCATACTGCTGAAAAAAAAATTTCAGAAAGCAATGATTTTCTCCCCAACCTGAGATTCTCACGTATGCTGAAATAATGTCTTTTTTTAAGTGATGCAATTAATGTCTAAACTTGGAATTTCCATTCTAATGTCATCTAACTAATAGCTAAGCCAAAAATCATCCCTAAGTGGTTATAAAAGGAAGATTATGCCAGAGAGGTTTTTATCTATCTACTATCTATCTATCTATCTATCTATCTATCATTTTTGTGCATTAGTACCAAGTGGTTATGAAAAGAAGATTATATCAGTGAGATTTTATCTATCTACTGTCTACCATTTTTGTGCATTAGAACCTAATTTCATACAAAAACACATGGATTAAGGTTGATAAAAACAACTTTATTCTAATATTCTTGATATAAATTTTACTTTGGTTTGATAAAACATATCATAATTGTTATTCCTGAAATATATTTTAATAATCACTTATTCCAAGTAACTAATTGAAATTTTAAAAGGAAGAAAATATTAGCACTTCATATGCCTACTTCCACTTCAGCTTTGAAAATATATCAGTTATAGTAATGACTTAGTGATAACTTGCATATGCTGTCATAACTTTCACTAATCACCACATAAAGATGAAAATACCATTTGTATAATGAAGTTGCCACTGCAGAAAATATATTGTCACTAGTATCTAAAAATGTTACATGGTGCTGAAGAATAAATAGTGTCACTTGTCTTCAAAAAAGGGAGGGAGTCCTGCCTGTCACTAAGAATTAATTTTCAAATTTGCCATTGTGAGATTCTGGATCTCTTTCCTGTAGTACCCAGTTGGCCCTCCATTGCTGGGAATAAAGATCTGAGTAAAGGAGGAAAGGTGTGTTTTGCTCACAGTTTCAGGGGCTTCCATCCGTGGTCAGTTAGCTACCTTGAGTTTGGGCCTTCAGCAAGGCAGACCATCACTATAGGAAGTGAATTGAGGAAGAGGTCTGTTCACTTCCTGGAAGCTAGGAAGGAGACAGGAAGAGAAAGGAGCTGATGTCCCAACATCTGTGACCCCCCCACAACCTAACCTCCTTCTGCTATATTCCGCCTGTTAAAGGTTCCACCACCTCCTAGCATCATCATAGTGGTCACCAAGACTGCACGATATGATCCTTCAGAGAACATAGTTCCAAACTACATAAGTTACAAACTACAGCATGGACTTTGAATTAAATTTGCATCATTAAGCATATCATTGTCAGTGAAAATCCTTATGTTGTGAAAAATTTTTCAAAATATAATACATGCAGATAACAAAGCACTTTGTATCATTACATAAATCTTTTAAGAAAATAATAGCAAATTTAACATCCTATAATTGTTATAATGAAAGTCCATTTTTTTAAAAAAGCTAGGAAGAGGAGTAGAAACAGCACTGCCCCATTCTTCCCAAGATCTTTGTTTGTTTAATATGTGACTCTGGAGAAATGACTTAAATTGTCTGGACACCCATTTTCTCTCACCATCATTAATTCCTTTAGGGTTCAATATTCTTTATTTTTTTAATTATATGTTCCATCATGTTTATGGCCAGGAACTAAAAACTCATTTCCATAAATGAGTTTGTCTTTGGTTGCGTACTACTCTGTGACCTGAGACTTTCAGGCTGTTTCCCAGATTTCTACATTGCAGTAAACAAACTTATTTCATAGTAAGAATCAACTAAGTAACTATTCTGAGATTTTGGACAGTGAATTTATCTAAGGAAAAGGTTAATTTCCATAGAAAAAAGACCCAAGTATTCAAGGGCCCTGAGAGCAGTTGTGCATCTTTCCCATATCATCCAGCTGTTCAAGAGTGGCGAGCAAATCCATCTCCCTGACATTCTGCTAATGTTCAGTTTCTTTCTGTCTTATTATTCTTCCATGTCCTCAGGTTGTCCTCATCATACTTTGGTAGTTGAACCTTCCTTTAATAAAAGAGTTGTGATGTCATTTTAGAATCTCCACTTCCAGATGAAGGAAAATTAACGAAGGCTAAGTGATAACTTCTAACACAATACAACTGCCTAGGGACACAACAGCCATCCTGGTTGTGTTGAGTGTACTCTATGAGATTTGCACTCTGTCGTGGCTTTCTCAGGCAGCATACGCACCATTAAGTGAAACTTGTTGGTGCTTGGGGTTAGCACCAATCAACACTCTACTGCCATCAGCAAGGTGCATCATCCATCACTACAAACTCCAGCCACCCACTACGGAGATTAGAGTGTCATGGAAATATCATCAATTTAAAAGCCAAGCAGACATTTTGAGTTCCAGGTTACTCATCTGAGCAAGAGGTATAACACTGCTTAGCTATAAAACGGAGGCAATTCTTATTTCATGTGTTAGAAACAGGGTGAGGAAGAGGACACCGGGTTAGAACACAGAGGACTTTTGCAGAAGTGAATATACTCCGTGTCTTGGTTACTTTTCTCACATTGCTGAGACAAAAATATCTGACACTTGAAGTTCAGTGGGTGAAGTTCATTTAGCTCATGGTTTGTGGAGATTTCTGTCCATAATGGGTTGCTCAAAGACACAGTGGCACATGGCAGTGGGGCAGCAGTTCATGGTAGAGGACAGCAGCAAAAGGAACAAATGAGAAAAAGAAATTCTTTCTGCCTTGCATGTTGGATGCAGGCTACCCACCCTATAGCTCTCATACCCTTAATCCAAGCACTGGGCCATGAATCAATCACAAGCTCTAGCTTTGGCCATCTCTGAAAATTCCACCTCCTGTAACTGCAAGAGCCTTTGGGAGGACATAATAACAGGTACATGTGATTATGTTTAGAGAACCCATGGAGTGCACAACCCCACGAGTGAGCCCTAACATAAGCTAAGGATTTTGGTGCTTCCTGTGTATCAATGTAATCTCATCAACTGTAACAAATGACAGCCATAAACTCTGAGGGGGAAGATTAACTCCATTTATATTATTTTGTTAGGGCTGTAATAAGAACATACACATGCATCACTTGAATACTTTCTTTTAAAGGAGATGTAGACAGAACAATCATTAGAGATAAACTTCTTGTGATTTTTGCTCTCATATACCTTCTGGAGTATTATGTCTCTTTGGGAACAATGTTTCCTTACAGGAGATTGAAACATTAATTCTTTAACTTCTTAAAGCATTTGTATCTTTTATACACTTGAATGTTTAAAAGCACAATTGAAGTGCAACAAAACAAAACAAGATAGCTTTACCATGAATTCCTCGCATTAATTTCTTTTCCCAAGATACAGCATATAAGGCATTAATGAGATTTATTCCATGATGTTTAACCAGACTAATAAAATGACAGGCTTAAGCACCACATGTACTATAGGAAAAAAAATAGTTCTATGCAATGGATCCGTACATTTTGCCAAAACACTGGACTGAGATTGAATTTATCAGCAATGAAGAGCCCAACAATGGGGAGATGGTTCATGTGGGATTTTTAAAGCAAAAGCTCTTAACAGAGTATAAATGGAAAAGTAAAAGTACCATTAGTTGCTGAAAAACATTGAATGTACCCAGGAGTTTTCTAAAGAAATGACAAAATGAAAATGTGTAGTTCTATGATTAGCTATTTATGTGTAATATTGGCAAAATGTATAAGTCAAAATAGCATTGTGCTTCAGATATCATTAGTAGAAAAAAAATGAGGGTGCCTCAAAGAACCTATAAATTTTTGTAATTTTCCCTCTGAAGAAATAAATGGCCATAAGTTTTTTATTAAAATAAAAACTTTTAAAATGTAAGTACTTTATCATGGTAAGTAAATTAATTCTTAGACTGTGATTGGCAAATGCCAAGCATGCACTGGCTATTGTTGAATAAACTGCTAAATTCAAATACTATTTAAGAAAATTACCTCTGGAAAACAGACATAGAAGTGATTTCTTTTTTCTTTCTTCTGTACATCTCAAATTGTAATAAATACATATTACTTTGTCATCAGCTAAGATTAGATGATTTTAAATGCTTACTACAAAATGGATTTTAATCCCCGGTTCCGCAAAAAAAAAAAAAAAAAATGGATTTCAAAATGCTTACTAAAACACGAATTTATCATAAATGTCCTACTAATCAGCTGTGGAACTGTCTCATTCATATTTATTTATCAATAAAAATAAAACACGAATTAAAAATGTCAAGTACTAGTTGAAGTCCTGCTAGACCCAAATTACCAGAGTGACTGTGAGTAACAGTGTGAGGTGTTTTCTAAGGAGCTTTGTAGTCTACAAGATGAAATAAGCATCAAGGGGAAGCCAGTACAAATTCACATCGCACTCCGATTCTTGCACATAAGCTTAAGATCTGGGAATATGATGCCTTTCTCTAAATATAAACGTGAATATCCATTCACTCACTTGGGCCATGACCGCAAAGGAGCCAATACCCTCAGGTTCCCGGGAAACACAAAGTCTCCCTGAGCCATGAACATAAAGACATTCTTTATATAATCATACAGAATGTCTTTATATTGGGATTTGTATAAATCTTGTGCATAAATTAAAACAAGCTTCACATAGGTAAAACTTTAGGAAACAATAGAATCAGTGTTAGAAGCAGGGCTGGGAAATCCATTATCACATTTAGTCATCATTTCAGGAAATGTTAGTGCAATAAGACCAGAAGGCAGGGAATAAGACAAACATGAACACTAACAGGGCATGGCATCAGGATACTGGTCTTGTTTTAATGCTGCTCCGTTAGCGCTGGGCAGACACTCAACAAGTCTAAAACACTTGTTGGCCTGTGTTCATATTCCAAGACCTCAGTGAGGAATATACATGATGTGGTCTTTACAAGAAAGAAAACCCAAAGAGGGTCCTGCTTTCCCAACTGGGACACCATGAAGAGGATCCCAGACCACATGGTGTAGTATCGCTGCGCTGCGGAAATGATTGGCGTTTGAGCTACCGGAGACACCGGAATTCATGGGCAGAGCAGAAGATAAAAGGAGCTCAAGGCATCTGCACAATTTCAGCCTGTTTGTTCACACATACACAGGCCAAACTTCCCTCAGGCCTGGCTGGCTAGAGTTCAATCCCCAGTTCTGCCAAAAAGAAAAAGGAAAACTCAGAATTTCCTTATGGTCAAAAAAACTATAAACAGTATTAAAGATCAAAAGAAGACGAGGAAAACATTTTCCACAATATGTGAAGAATTCTTGGAAATCAGTAACTAACTACATTAATCTAAGAGGAAAAAAAAAACAGGAAAACATTTGAAAGAGACAGCTCATGAGAGATTGACAGAAAGCAAATATACAGAAAGGCGCTGAATCTCAACAAGTAACCAAGGAATTACTGATTAAAATGAAAGGTAACTAGTTTCATCCATCAAGTCAAACACTTAAGTCTGACAGTTTCAATAGTTAATGAAGCTATCAGGAAAAGGAATTCTGATATATTGCATATGGGAACAAAACTAGGCACAGGCACAGAAGGCAATTAAGCAGAATGTAGTAACATCAAGAATACTACTTGGAAAACAAAATAAAATAAAATAAAAAAGAATATGACTTGGGGGAGGGCTGGCCAAATAGCTCAGCAGATTAAAGTTCCTGCAAGCAGGCACAGGGACTAGGGGTTCGATCCCCAGGCCTGCCCTGCCGGCCCCACCCCCAGGGTACTCTGAGAGGCAATTAAGCCTGGGCATGGTGGTGCGTGCCTATAATCCCAGCTCTTTGGGGGGATGTAAACAGGTGGATCACTATGAGTCCGATCTACTAGTGAGACCCTGAACACCCTCTAGACCCTGCCCTAAAATTAAAAAAAAAAAATTAAGAAGAAGAAGATTGCTTGGGCTGAAGATATAGCTCAGTGGCACAGCGCCTGCCTGGTGAGCATAGGATCCTAAGTTTGATTCTCAGTGCTAAAGGAAAGAAAAGAATACTGCTACTTCATTTCTAGATCTCCTCAGCTGACACTGCCCCTCAAAAATAAAAGCCTAATTATGTACGTATGGAAACATATTCAAAGATATTTGGTACACAACAACTTAATCATGAAAAGATAAAAACAATGTCAGTTTGGAGATCTAATTACCCATAATCACAAGAATAAAGAGACTGTAGCATCCATAGAGTGGAATATTATACAGAAATCAAAAAGACAAACAAGACTTTCATATCAACATGGATTGAATTAACTAGGAGGGCTTCTGACAGAAAGCAAATACAAAATATGTATAGCCTAATAGAAACAATACCCACATCTATGTAATGCAAATACAAAGTATATGCCTATATGTTGTACTTGCTTTCTTTTTAAGGAAAAGAAAAATAAATATTAAAAAATTTAAAGCAAGATCAGAGTTGTTGGCAGTTTCACTTATTTATACTTTTTAATAAGTGATACCAAAATAATTTATGGTACAGTATTAACATTTGTCACTACTAGATGCACAAAAGTAGAAGCTTATGTATTATGCTTAAATTTTTCTTTTGAATCTCTTCAATCATTTTTTAAAAATCAATGCTTTTGTAATAAATGGCCAAAATTAATGGTAGCAAACTATAATCGAAGAAGACCTTTGGTCAAAAAGAAAAAAGCGTTGGACCATTGCAAAGACAAAAACTTTGGAAAAATAAGACATAAGTCATTTGGTTGGTGAATCTGAATTTGTTAGACAGCTTTGAAATATCTAGATTTTTCCTTTTTTTCTGTTTGTTTTTTGGTAAGGAAGGTAAATTAGAGTAACTTAAGTTTTTTCAACAGATATTTTGTTGGTTTGTCTTAAATAATCCCATCTGAAAGATTTGTTGTCAGCTCACATACTTGAGGTATGGTGGCCCCTGTTAACAGACTGTGAAGATTTCCCTGAGAACATTTTGAAGCAAAAATCAGACACAAGGCTGTGCTCTAATGGCACGATTAAATTGTTCAGAGCTTTGGCTGGTACTTCCAGTAATACCTAGAGAATTCCCCCAAGGCCCATCAAAATAGAGCTGAGATGTTATGCTCCTTCAAACCAATGTCTTGCAATTTATATCTAATGAAATTTTTTTCTAACATTGTTTCCTTCACTCCTCCCTCATTAATCAATTAAAGAACAGAGTATGTAATGTAAAGACACCAACTGTAGAGAAAGTTTCCAGCCCTCCATAAAAAGCAAGTGACACATGGTTTTTTAAATGTGAGCGATAAATCAGAAGTAGAGGGAGGAAATTAGAGTGAACTTGGGGAAAATAATACCTCTAATACTGTTCAGTAGCAGATCTTGAATGTGTTTTTCTCTTTGATTTTGAAATTATTAGATATCTTTATGGACTCTGCCAGTAAAATAATTCCAGTTTTATTACTATCCATATCCTGTGGTTTTATTTCCTAATAAAAAGATGTGTAGTGTTAGTGTTGTCCTGAAATGTAATTGATTTCTGAGAGGTATAATTTGCTATCTGGGAAATGGTGTTTTGAATTTCTATAAAGCAGGGCATGGAAGAAAGGAATGCTGAGAAGGGCTGCAGTGCCACAAAGTAATAATGGAGATAAAAATTATTTCTCATTATTTCAGTATTGGGTAGTTTAGAGTTTCATTTACTGAGCTTTTTAAAAAGCTTTTATTAAAATTGCATATTTCAATCGATACTTTCAAAATCTAGTTTGATGTTGTGGAACATTTCTGTTCCTCGAATTATTATGCTAGCCATAACTTAAAATTGAATATTTTTTTCCTTCTCTCCAAATACAGGTGGATATAATGGGACAGTAGCAAAGAAAATAGGAGAGCTACTTGGGTAGTGCTCAGGCAAGAGGCGTCCTGCACTGCGGCAGAGCAAACGACGGGAACGACCTGCTGTAAGGACCCCAGAAAGCATAAGGTAGTTAA
>NDGM011215748.1:0-11204 GCA_002564305.1 Octomys mimax | reverse complement strand
AAAAAAAAAAAAAAAAAGAAAGAAAGAAAGCATAAAGTGAGATGCAAAGAATAGTTAAATGCATAGAAATATATAAATTTGCTTTTTAAGTGACAGCAATTATTATACTGTGGCTTTAAAATTCCTTTCATAGGCCTCTTATAAGATATACTGCTTAAACACAAAGATATGGCGAAACTGGAAAAAGGACACACTACTGGTGAGCTGTGTAGAGTCTACAGGCAGCTTTTACCACATTTGCTGTCCTGCTTTGACCCTTTTACCAGGTGGCCTGCAAAGCTGCCAGCTTTCAGTAGTGCTCAGAGCAAAGCCAGCTTGCCATACAAATGGCTTCACAAGGAGTTCTTTATAGATGACCCAGCAGGTACCCTGATGTTGGAAGTCTTTGTATCTAACCAGGATGTAGATAGACAAGCAAATTCTCCTTTCTAGGAGAATCAGGATCCCTTGGAGTTCTCAAACAAAGCCAACTGCTTTTTGTCTGTTACTGGACTTTCAAGAAAGAGTTCCCCGTTTGCTACTGGACTCAGGTGCTTGGTAAATACTTAAACACAGTGTCAGAGGAGTGTATGACTCAGATTTGGGTGGTACTCCCAAAAGTTTCAATCCCGAATGCCATAAATCTGAAATGTTGATATTTTGAATGATCAAAAGAATCTCTTAAATCCTAAATTCTCTAATCCCTAATTTTCTAAAGTCTAAAATCCTACAAGATGAAAATCTTAAAAATAAAATTCTGGACTAATAATTATAAACCTATTTTTAAAAGCATTCACTTACAATTTTAAAGAAGGTCTATCTTTTTTTCAGAAACAATACACAGCAACACTCTATAAGCCACTCCACACAATAAAATAGGTCGTGATAGCATACACATTTTTGCAAGCAAAACTGCTCAGATATAGTAATAGCACTTATACAGGCATAATAGCTGTGAGCTCACAAACCACACCATAAGGACATAAGCCCCAAAATGAAAGGCAGAATCACATCACTGTCACTGGTAATTGTGAGCACCAGCTTTATAACCATGGTCATCTGAAATGTTGTGATAGGCAAATTGAGCCTTTTATGAGATGATGTAAAACCACAGTGAATCAGCACAGTGTATGCAGTCAGCCAAAGAGTCGAGGCCTCCAGAAATTTTACCTTTCCCAAATGCAAATGTAAGAAAAAAACATCCCTTCATTCACTGAGCAGTGTCAACAGTCTTACATACTCACATAATGCTTTACAGGCAAAGTCAATGGTGTGGTGATGTGCTTCCCAAAGTGACTGCCCCCCTGCAAAACAAGACTTAGAATTCTTTAAAAGTCTTTACAGAATTCATACATGCAGCACAAGAAGTGATGTGGGGATACAATACATAATATAGCAAAGTGTAAACATTACTACTAATGATTAAAAACAGTAGAGGAAAAGTTTCAAAGAGGAAAAATACAAAAATATTAAAGTTGGCCGTGGTGGTGCTTGCCTATAATCCCAGCACTCCGTGAGACCGAGGTAGGAGGAGCTTAAATTGGAGCGGAGTCTGGGTATACTATCAACTTCAGGAGACCCTGTCTCATAAGAAAAAAGAAAAAAACTGGAATGTAGCTCAATGCCAAGGCCCTGCATTCAACCCCAGTACTGCCAGAGAGGGAGAGGGAGAGAGCAGGCATGGGAGAGTAAGAGGAAAGAGATCGAAGAAGAAAACTTACTGCATGAAAAAAGTGTAATTATAGGACAGAGTTTGGGCAGTTGCATTGCCTCAAGATAGTCCATAAAGGGGGCCGGTGAGATAACTCAGTGGTCTAAAGTACCTGCTTAGGCAAGCTTAGGCAAGCAAGGGACCACGGTTCAATCCCCGTCAGGACATGCCATGCCAGCCCCTCCCCCAGGGTGGGCTGAGCTGGCCACACACACACAAAAAAAAGATAGTCCATAAAGAGCTTGCCTACTTTCATGATCATGAACTATATTTTGGAGTCTTGTATCACAATGAATAATTTCTCTGTCTGTCTGTCTATCTGTCTGTCTTTGAATATGGCTTTCCTTGAAGAATGCAGTCACATTTGTTTGCTACATGGTACTTTGAAATTCTTCTGTTACTTGATTGTATATGATTATGAACATTTTCTATTAAATTTTCCCATCTTCTGGGACATATCTCATGCTCTTCTAAGTAAGGAGAAATTCATTTTGAACACACTCAGACACAGATTTGTCAGAAACAATACTGACACTCCCAGGGTGACACCATTGCATAATCATTTTCACATCCTACATAATTATTTTTAAACTTATCTATAACTTCTCACTGTCTTCTTTGAGCAAATCCAGCTTTAATTCACTAAAAGCTCCTGGAATTTTGGTTTTTCTTTCTCTCAAGAAAAAAATGCTTCCAAAACTCAAAGGTTAATTTTATACCACATGCTCAAATATTTGGCGGTTCCCCCTAGTTTGGAAGGTTGAGCTTTTTCGAAAGGAGAAATGCTCACTACTAATTAGGAACATTATGGCGTGTAAGACTTAAAGTAGGAATCACAAACTGAAACAATAGCTAGCTAAAGAATATTAGTGAGAGCCAGAGAGATGGCTCAGTAGAATAACTACTTCCCTGGCAAACTCAAGGTCCTGAGTTCAATCCCCGGTTCCACCAAAAGGAAAAAAAGAAAAAGAAAGAAAGAATAATAGTGACTCATAAGGCTGAGGAATAATGGTAGGTGGAGAACGTGGTCTAATTTAATAGTTCTCAAAGTATGGGTCTGTGACCTAGAGTGCCAGCATTCACCTGGTCACCTCATCATTTGTTCTGCCCCACATCTACTGATCAGACTCAGGGGAAGTATGGGGTCCACATGTACTTGGCCCTGAGTTGATTCTGATGCACGCTAAATTTAAATATTGCCTTTGGTCTCAAAACAATAGGTTTTGGTTCTATGGATTCCAATTACTTGGTGCCAGGAAAACAAGATAGACCCATATAAAGCTTTCTGAAATTTCACGATATGCATGAACTGTAGAATTTTGCATCATTTTTGAAGATCACATGTCACTGTCTTCTAGTGAAAAGATTACTGATGAGAGATGACTGATATCAGTTTCTCATTCCTTATTTTATCTTGTTTATTTTCTTTCAAATATTTTAGATGTTTCTTCCATCCTCATCCCTTGTCTAGCCGCCCCCTCACTACAAGTTATGAATGGGAGACTCAACAGATTAGCAGGTTTTTTGCTATGGAGACAAAATTCTTTAAATATGACCTAAAAGAGAAAAGATTTGTGTTGGATTAAGGATTTAGGCATCTCAGTCTGTGGATAAGCTGACTCCATTGCTGTTAGGCCTGTGGTAAGCTGGAATATCATGTTTGGGAGGGAATGGATGAGCAAAGTTTCTCACCTTTAGGCAAGAAGAGAGACGAGGAAGAGCCAGATTGAGAGAAGTACTGCTAGATCCTCCAAAGTTATGGCCTCAGAGACCCACTTCCTTTGACTAGGCCCCACTCCTGAACAATATATTCAAATATTCATCAATGAATTAATCTATTGATATGACTAGGATCCTATGACCCAATTACATTCTGAAAAGCCCCACCCCTGAACACATGATGTTTGAGGGAAGGGCATTTGAGGTCTAACCTATGACAAGGACTTTGGGTAAATTCATGATGTATGTAAAAAAGCAAGATATCCTTAGACACATATGAAGGCTAATTAATGATACTTACAATGTTCCCTATAAGGAGGGCTTTGTGCCAAGCATGGAAGATTTAAAATATTTTATGTTACATTGCTTTGGTGTATTTTCCTTCTTCTTTATGCCTCTTGAGTTCTCCTTGGCATCTCTTGCAAAAGCCAGCTCTAGAAGCTCTGATCCCACTTTATTGAGAGAGAAATTGTTTGAAGTGTTAGCCTAAGCCAAAAGCAATCAGGGGCAGCTACACAGGCTGTCTAAGAGGATGGGGGATGCAATTCCCTCAAGTTATCTGTAAGCAGTTAAATTAATTTCCATGGTCTACTTCTCTTTGCGTTTGTTGATTCTGAGATGAGAAGATCCTTCAGGGTTCCCGTGTGACTATTTGAGTTTGCTCCAAATGCTGGAGCCCAATTTTTTTTTCTTCTTTTCTAATTTCTCTGTCCAGGAGCTCTCATCTGCTTTACTTTTTCTGATTTCTTTACCAATCTGCTGCCAACTGCTTTTTGTTTTGAAAAATTTATCATCATTCCTGGTCCACAGATATGATTATTACTTATGTGTTATGTGCATTTATAAAATATAGGGTTAAGTATATTAGTCATGATTTTCCATAGAGACAGAGCCATGAGACATATAGAGATAAATAGAGATTTTTCTTGAGGAGCTGATTTCATGACTACAGAGACCACATCCTGCAATCTGCCACCTCTAGCCTGGAGGCCAGGACAAGTGGGATGTGCTCATGCCAAACCCCAAGGGCCAGAAGTGAGCATGGTCATATAGGTCCATGTCTGGATGTGTATGCACCTGGGGTCCTGCTGCTTGAGACTTCTGGTGCTAGTCCAGAGTCTTGAGAACAACATCGATGGCTAAGAGTAGAGAAGATAATGTCCTGAATTAAACAAAGAAAATTCACCCCTCTCCTGCCTTTTTGCACTGTTTAGGTCCTCAAAGAATGGATGATATTTATCTACATCAGGTAGGATAGGGTGATCTTCTTCAGTAAGTCCACCTAATCAAATGTTAGTCTCTTCTAAACATATCCTCAGAGAAACACCAAAAAATATGGTTTACAAGTTATTTCAGCATCCCTTAGCCTAGTCAAATGGACACATAAAACTGACCATCTCATAAGACTATTCCAGTTCTTCCATGAGAATAAGAAAGATCACTTAGTTTATAACACTGAGTTATTTAAAAAGGATTTTTCATTTTGCAACAAACTCTAAGGCTCGTACCATGTCCTAAGTCTTTCTCCTCACTGGCTATTACACCACTCAGTGACTGTCACCTTGCACTCCACCATCCTCACATTTGCTGTGTCTTCCGTTTCTCAGGTATGTGTTTTCCTTAGATTTTATAGCAGATCACGTGCTTGCCACATAATTGATTGTATGTCACTTCCTCCATGGGGCCTTCCGAGATCACCTACTCAAAAAGTTCCTATCTCCACAACTCTGTTTTATCTTTCCTAACAGCTCTTTCATTGTTAATAATATACTGTCTGTATGTATTGTCTAACTTGTTCACCACCCTGCATGTAGCGTATGTAACAGTACTTGGCATTGTAGACAGGTAATAAATCTCTATTGAGAGGACAAAGACCAAATAATCAGACATGTGGCTATTAAAGCTTTTAAGTCCAATTCCATTATCCATTTCAAGTGAAAAGTAGAATGACAGCAGCCATCACTTGTTTAGTTATTCAAACAACTAGTAAAAGAGTAGCTAGCACAGTAAATTCAACAATCATGAAATCTGAAAAGGAGTATTGCGGAGTGATGTCAAAATAGATTTTCCCATTATTTCTGAAAACCCTGTTGCAGATGCAAAGCTTAATCATTAGATACTACAACATGAAGAAACCATTACCTGCCTCCTTTCCGTAAAGTTTATTTGCGATTCCATTTCTTGTTTATAGGGTGCCTGTCACCACAGCATGCATGCCTCATTAGCAAAAGACAAGGAAGAAAAGCAGTAGTTAAAAATGCTGGTCTCTCAACTACTCATATGGAAGCATTCTACTCAAAGAAAGAAAATCAAACTGGGATGATTATTAATGTTCCGGTGACCATGAGCTGTCATTGTTCTTGTCTGGAGCTCATTAGCTAAATGACACATTTGTAAATGGGCAGCATTTAAGGGCTTCTTTAGCTCTAACCATACACAATAAAAATAGCTGGTTCTAAATACTTTTCCATAATTTTTCTATATTCATTTTATATCATTATAACTGAAGATTATTGCAAGATATCTTTAAATAGCTGAAAATATGATGTATGTCCTGGCACTAATCATAACATTCATAAGTTTAAAATGTATATATCATTCATTTAATGTATAGAAAACATGAAAGTAATTTATTGAGCATTGATCAGCGACATTGAGAAGATCCCTGAAATCATATCAGAACTCAAATATTGGCTTTTGATTTTAAATTCAGTATGCTTCCCACTATTCTAGAAAGAGCTCCTGTACTATACTTCAACTGGGTGTGTTCTATAGTTTGTTAATTCTTAAGTACACATTACTAGGATGAATACACAACATCTATAACAAACTTGGGCAATTTTTTAGACTAGGTTCTCTCCCTTAGTTCCCTAACATGTCAGATAAACATGTGGTAAGGTCTGTAACATGACAGTTAACGTCACAGAAACTTGAGTCAGCCTGGCTAGGTGAAAATCCAGATATAACCACTCTCTAGATAAATAGTTTGTTGTTTCACTTCTCTGTCCCTATGTATTCTTACCTGTAAATTGAGAAGAGTTCATGAGGTTACTAGGAGCACTTAATTTACATCAATGAAACCTGGAGAACTTTGTCTGATATCCAGAAAATGCCACTTAGGTATTTTTAAATATTATCTGACTCAAAGGATCAGCCTGAGAATTAATTGAGAAGAGCACATTAAAATAACACAGTGCCCAGCAGAAAGAAAGCCCTTAGTCCACGGCGTTGGCTGGGGAATTCCTCTGTGCTACCTAGTGAGTTAAGCAAACTTTCTGCTCTCCTGAAACCTGCACGACAATGGGGAGGGACAGAAAAGGCACAAATAAACTATATGATATAATAATTCTAGTAGTGAGAATTGTTAAAAATGAGAAATTTTTTGTATTGGGGTGATCTAGTAGGGTCTCACTACTAGATCAGACTTGTAGTGATCCGCCTGTTTACAGCCTCCCAAGAGCTGGGATTACAGGCATGCACCACCACGCCCAGTCTCAAATGCTCTCTCAGTGTGCCCGGGGGTGGAGCTGGCACTGCAGGCCCGGGGATCGAACCCCTGACCTCTGTACCTGCTTGCAGGCACTTTAATCCACCGAGCTATTTGGCTGGCCCTGTTGGGAATAATTTTGGAACAGAGGTTGTCCTATTGGCAGTCCTATTTTATTTATGATAGTCATGGAAGTTTCACCCCACCCCCATCCCCATCTAAATAGTAAAGTAGGTGATACTTTATGAATGTAGTGTCAATGTCGGTCCCATTATGTTTAATTAAAATCTATAAAATGTATCATGCTACAAAGTAAGGTTTGCAATTGGCATATCATTGCTATTGTTCTCATGCAAATTAGAATGATGACAAATGTCTACTTTTGGGACTTCACTGATGCAGTTAGAAAATATGCTTTTGCCAACATGTGGGAGGTTAAGACAGAAGAATTCAAGTTCAAGGCTGGTGTGGGTTGTGTAAATTCAAGGTTACCAGTGCTAGCTAGTCTGGATTACACAGGGAGAACCTACTTCAAAAAGAGAGAAGAAGAAGTAGAAGGAGAAGGAGAAGGAGAAGGAGAAGGAGAAGAAGAAGAAAAAGAGCGAGAGAATAAGAGTAAGAGCACAAATATGTCAGTTTAATCATTTCTACATTGATTTTATTAAAATATTGATATAAAGTTAATGCTCTGAAGGGTCTAAACACGATATATATCTTGTGGGTGCTTAGTACCCATCATAATATTCCTTAGTTTAAAATTATATTTTGTGGGCTAGGAAGATGGCTTGGCAGGCTAAGTGCTTGCGTGGCAAGCACAAGGACCCAGGTTCGGTCCCTAGTACCATATGCTGTGTGGGGCCTAGAATGCTGGGCCAGCTGTGCCAGCCACTAAAATCAGACGTGGTGGCACATGCCTGCAATTCTAGCACTGGGGAGGCTGAAAACAAGAGGATCACTACAAGTTCAAGCTGTGTAGCAAGATCCTGTACCCAGTACATAAATAAATGAAAGATAGAAAGTTTTAAAGTGTATATTATTTATTTAATGTACAGAAATGTATGAAAATCACTTATTGGTGATCAGGACATTGCAAAAGATGTCCAAAATCACACCAGAACTCAAATATCAGTCTTTGATTCCAAATTCAGTATTCTTTCTACTACTCTATAAACAGCTCAAACAATGTACTTTAATTGGGTATGTTCTATAGTTTGTTAATTCTTAAATATGTATTATCAGCATTTTCTCCTGATTACTCGAATCCCTAAAGACTCAGGTACACAACAGAATTATGTTTGCTACATGAATGGACTTTCATGGCCTTTGTCTTCTGTCAGATGTGGAAAAAAATGTGAAATTCATTATTTTCCTACTCAGTCTTTCATTTGTAATTCAACACTTTTGGTAGGATTATATAATTATTCCATGGCTAACAACCCACTTAATGACATACCAATTTAACTAAAAGGAAGAAAAAATAGTTTAAACTTGCATGAGCAGTTTGTTAGGATAACATGAAACGTAGCAGTCTTAGGCTACATTCTGGTACCAGCGGTGAAAGCTATCCACCCTCCAGGGCTGACTGTGTTGCAGGCAAACAGGAGAAATGAACTTGCGCTACACAGAGAGACTCATCTGGACAGAGGCCATGAGTGAGTGGCTAACGGGGGTCAGGCTTGTGTGAAGAAGCCCTCATCTGTGAAAGCATTCAAGTTTAGGAGAACTGCACAAAAATCAGAAGTGACCATTTCAAACACTATTTAAGGGGCTGAAAGTGGGTGCCAGCAGTTGAACGATCACCTCCCATGCCCTGGATTTGATCTTTAGCACTGTTTAAATGAATAAACACATATTCAATTAAATATTTTCCATGTTGTATCAATAAGACATTTTAAAATAAAATGACACACTTTGGATTCATGAGACTAGCTGTATAGGAGGGCATTATTTTAGAAGTATTTTAATTAGTTCCATTAAGTCATTTAAAAGAGAAATATATGATGGCTCATTTATTTACTTTAAAGTTTTTTTCAGAATTTTTTTACATTTTATTTATACCTTTTAGATATAGATAATAATAACACTTGTCATAGGGAACTTATACCTATACAAGATGTATCTTGCTTTCTCTTTTTTTCCTCTTCCCCTTTCTTCCCTTTTGCAATGTGATTTTCTTAGTTTAGGGAAGAGAAAGAAAACAAGCCTCACACTGGACTCTTAGATATGATAAATGTAGAAAAGATCATGTTAATATGAATCTATACAACAATGTGCATTAGGCTTTCCCACCAAACTTTTACGTACAGCTCTCACTTTAAGTTCACAATTACTGGGCTGGCCAGATAGCTCAGCGAATTAAAGCACCTCCTAGGCAGGGGCAGGAATGGGGTTCGATCCCCTGCATGCTGTGCCAGCCTGCACCTGGGGCATGCTGAGACAGCAATTGAGACTGGGCGTGGTAGCGTAGGCCTGTAATCCCAGCATTTGGGAGCCTGAAAGCTGGAGGATCATTACAAGTTCGATCTGTGTAGTGAGACTCTGTAGACCCTGCACTAAATACATTGAAAATAATTAAAAATAAGTTCAAAATAACATGTAAATATTCAGAAAGAGTGGTGCAAATCTAGCAGCTAATAATGGGATTTGTTATAGTAAAACTTCATTAGAAAATGAAAAAAATGAATAAAACAATACAGCAAAGAAAACAAAACATTGGAACTATAACCTTTACATGCTCACGTGTATTACCCACCTCTTTCTTTTCTTTTTCACTCTCTTTCTAGGTATGGCCTAGAAACTCTAACCTGAAACTCAGGAGACACTGGGGATGCCATCTGATCTCTTGCTCGGTCTCACTGTCCTGCTTGATCATCACCCCTCCATTCTCTGTGGAAAAGCAATTGACTCAAGAGCTTGTGAGTGTTTCTAAAACTCTTCAGGTAGACCCAACCAAAAAAGTGAACTACAGGCCAGTCTCCCTAATGAACACAGATGCAAAAATCCTCAATGAGATACTGCCAAACAGAACGCAGCAAATGGTCAAGAAGATTATATACCATGACCAAGTCAGGATCATTTCAGGGAGGTGGGGATGATTCAAGGTACACAAATCAACAAATGTGATACACCACATCAACAGCACCAGCGACAAAAAACATATCATCTCAATAGGTACAGAAAAGCTTTTGACAAAGTCCAACACTCATTCATGATAAAAACGCCACATTAAATTGGAATAGGTGGACTATATCGCAACCTGATAAAAGTCATCTATGACAAACCAACAGCCAATGTCATACTACATGGAGCATAATGGAAAGATTTTAATCTAAAATCAGAACAAGGATGTTCACTATCACTAGTACTTTTCAACATAGTTCTGGAAACATTAGCCAGAGCAGTTGGACAAAGGAAAGAAATAGAAGGACTAACTATAGGAAAGGAAGAAGTTTAATGATCATTATTCACATATGACATGATACTCTACATAGAAGACCCCAAAACCTTACCAAAAGACTCCTACAGTTAATAATGAAATTCAGTTGCATGGCCAGAGACAAAGTTGATACTCCAAAATCAGTGGCGTTCCTGTACAAAAACAACAAACTCATTGAGAGGAATGAGGAAAACCACATCCTGCACAATGACACCTCAAAAGACAAAATACTTAGAAATCAATCTGACAAAGTAAGTAAAAGATGTATATATTCAAAATTACAGTGCTCTGAATATGGAGATCAAAGAGGATATCAGAAAATGGAAAAATACCCCTTGCTCATGGTTAGGGAGAACCAAAATAGTGAAAATGACCATACTCCCAAAACTGTTACACAGATTTAATGCAACCCAGTCAAAGTATCGTTAACATACCTCATAGAACTAGAGAAAACATTCGTAAAATTCATTTGGAACTAGAAGGTAACTAGTGTGGGAGGTACAATAACTCCAGGCCTCCAATACTATTGCAAGTGAGTCTTTTCCTAAATCCTGTGAATCTGCCACATCATGACTCTGAGGCCACATATCCCTTAGTGGTCACCTGGGAGCCTCTGACCTATAAAATTCTCTTGGTGCATCAGTGTCATTAGTGACGCTGACTTCCTCCTCCCCTACCTCTGCTGAGCTAAGCTCCTAATTCTTCTTACCCCGCCTATTTCCCCTACGTCTCCTGCTACGCCCCGGAGGTGGGACTTCCTGTCATAGCCCGGTTGCCTAGTTGCTCGCGCCTCTTACCCACCGACCTCATTTCCCTACGCCTCCACTGTATATACCCAGCACCGCCCCTGAATAAACAAGACTTGATCAGAA
>NDGM011215746.1:594-14327 GCA_002564305.1 Octomys mimax | reverse complement strand
CTCAGGCCCTTGCACTTGCCAAGGAAGCACTTATTCTACTGAGCCATCTCCCCGGCCCCTCTACTGCCCTTTCTTCAAATGTCAATGAATCATGGTAAATAGCATAGTAGTGCATGATGTGTCCTCCCAGAGAGGACAAAAAGAGCTTAGAACGTTTCTTTCCAGACTCAGTTTGTGAGATCAAAGTGCAAGTCTATCCTGACATGGCATGAAAGGAATCATCCAGCTGGGGGCTAAAGCAAATTGTGCAATCCATGATCTATTCCCAGTAGTGTTTAACTTGAGAGGTGTGTGTGTGTGTGTGTGTGTGTGTGTGTGTGTGTGTATTGATCGCCATGATTCTTGGTTCTATAACTTGTGGTCACGGTGTGTGTACTACCTCGGCTCATGAGAGAAGAACACTCTAGTGAAGACAAAGAAACAAGATTGAAGCTGTCTTAGTTACTTTTCTTCTTGCAGAGACAAGATACACAATGCCCAAAGTTAAGGGAGGAAAGGATTACATTTTTTAATCTTTCATTTATTGATTTGGTGTAGGGTCTCACTACGCAACTCAGACTCATAGCGATCCGCCTATCTCAGCCTCCCCAGCACTGGGATTATAGGTGTGTGCCACCATACCTGATTTAGGTGGCCAGCACAGCACATCTGAAGTTCTAGGCTCAGGACTCCAGGGCCCACACAACATATGGTACGAGAGAGTGAACCCCTGTCCTTGCACTTGCCAGGCAGGTGCTTAGACTATCACGCTATCTCCCCAGCCCTAAAGAAAGGATTATTGAGCTCACAGTTCATAGAGGTTTCATTACATAATCTGCTGACTCCAGGGCAGTGGGGCATGATGTGGAGGCATCACAGAGTAGGCAGAAGGCAGCAGGAGAGGCTGAGCAGCAGCAGCAATAAGCAGCAGGTGACAAGCAATGACACTAGCCCTTTCTGTCCCTTATACTCATCCAGGCTCACCACCCTTAGGGTGAGTAGCAGTCACACCCACAGTGGGGCACCTTTAATCCTACTCTGAAATACAACAAACCAATCAGTGAACTAATTTATTAATCACTTACCTTAGGTTCAGCCACCTCCAAAAAGCCCCACCTCTGACTGCAGGAGGCTTGGGGGGAGGGACAGCTAGATACAGACTATAATAAAACCTGTTTAGGAGGTTTCGAACTTTTCCTGTCATAGTGAAGCTTTGAACTTCCAGTATGTTCCCTCATCCTGATCCATTAGAGGTTGTTTCCTCTTTTTTAAAAAAGTGTATCTATAGTGATATCAAGGGGACAGTGTGTAGTGAAGAGGGGCCCACCTGGCACGCCCAACATGACACACTGTGTGGATCACGCTTTAATCCAGTGCATTGTTCACACTGAGATTGCGAATCAGGGATGCATCCCTGCAAGCCACGGAGCTGCCTTCTTCTCTGTACAGACTACCATGCCAGGTGAATTGACTCCAGCCAGCACCCCAGTTGGTCGAAAGCTATCACTTTTACATTTTTTCAGTCTTTCAAGCTAAAGCAAAAAAGAACTGTGAACTGCAGGTCTCCATCAGAGAATCAAGGGAATGAAGTGCTGCCTTGACAGTTGATGTCTATTTCTTCTGAGGAGCCCAGAGTGTGGTGGTGAACTTCAAACATCTCATGAGCTGTCCTTCCACTGGGCAGCGCATGCGCACATTACAGATATGACCTGGAGCTCAGGCCCCAGAGAACAGCCCTCAGTGATGCACAGATGAGAAGAGTGTGCCACGGTGCTCAGCGTGTGCTCTAGAGTCTCACAACCTGGGCTAGAAGCCCAGCTGGGCCCCTGCTATCCACGTGACCCAAGGAAGGGTGTTGGCTTCCATGATGTGCCACCCAGTGTGACTTGAGCTTGCAGCAAGGAAGGGCTGTGAGGTGCAGCATTCCTTCAGCCTGCGGGGCCCAGTTCCCTGTCCTGGAGTGGCTGAGGAGCTGCGAGGGGAGCTGCTCAAGACGGATGAGGCCGGGCAGGGTCCAGGTTGGATTTCTGGCTGCTGGGCCTGGTGCCATGGAGCAGAGAGACAATGTTTAGGCTGTAGGTGCCCAGGCTGGCACACAATTCTGCTGGAACAGGTCCCCACATAGCAGCCCCCTTGGTGCCAAACATGGCAAGGAACAGTATGAGTCCCCAGGGTCGAGAGTTCAGTGACAGGCAGCAGCCTCACCCTGGCCACGTGGTACCTTCTCTCAATATCCTAGCTGGTACCCTTTATGAGTGGTGGGCTGCAAGGAGGAAGCCAACAGGGTGCCAGAGGAGTGGGCAACCTGGGGCACTGCTACCTGTGCTGCTTCTCTGCTCTGCCCTGCCCCTCATAGCTGCTCTCTACGGCAGCATTGGCAGAAGGCTGGGCACCTGTGTGCCTTCTGCCCTGCCTGTGGCCTGCACTGGCTCCACCTGGCCAGGTCAGCTTGCCGCTCCTGCTCAGCTCCCACCACTCTCGTGTGATCTCATCCCACCTAAGCAACCTCTGGAGCTCATGACAGGGTCACCCCCAGATTCTCCTTCAAATGCCAGAGTGAGAGAAGGATCAGAGGACAAAGACAAAGGGGCATGATGAAGGAGAAGAGTAGGAGAAGGGAGAGGAGGAGGAAGTCTAGGAAGATGCCAAAGAGGAGGAGGAGGAGGAGGAGGAGGAGGAGGAGGAGGAGGAAGAGGAGGAGCAGGGAGAGGAAGGGATAGGAGAAGAGGAGGGGGAGCAGGAAGGGGAAGTGAATGAGGAGAAAAAAAACCAGGGATCCTAAGATTGCTAGCATCTCCCAAGGAACATGAGCTTGCTGTCTGGCAAGAAAGCAAGACACTGGAGAAGAAAATGACAATAGACAGTTTGAATAGGAAATAAAGGTAGAGGCTGATGGCACTGTCCCTCATCTGCCCCTTGTTCCCCCTGCCTGCTGTAAGGCCTAAAGATGCCCTGCCCTGGCCAGGGGCACTCGGCCACCTCTAATGTGCCACACAAGGCTGCTGGGCCCCAGACTGCTCTGGACCTCTGTCTTCCCACACAGCAGTCTCTTCCACCATCATGCCTGTGTCTCAGCAGCCCTGCCCAGGCAGCCAACCTCGGACCTGCATCACCTGAATGGGCTCTTCAGATACCTGTACTATCAATGTCTCCTGCCCCACTCCAATCTTTGACTTTCTTTGGTCCATGAACATCTCAGGCCATGGTTAGAATCTCTGATGGACCATCCCGGGGTCTCCCACCAATACCACCCTTCTGGTTCCAGTTCTCCCTGTCATGGATCCCCCACTTGCAGCCATCTTACCAGATAGTCTCTGCACTCTCCCCTCCACACCTGCCTCAGACTTGGACAATCCACAGCTCCATCTTCCCATCTTCTCCCATCTCCAGTGTCAACTATAGTCTACCTGGCAGGGCAATTTCTAGTCCTTGGAACCCACCCTCCACTGGCATCACTGCTTGGACCTAAGCCTCTGCCTCTGCCACTGCACAGACCTACATGGCTCAAAGACCAGGGTCAACTTTACATCATCCATACATGTTGGGTCACCTTGAGGGCCCCAAGAAGGCAGCAAAATGCCAGCTCCTCCTTAACTTCCAGCTCAGTGGGCCCACTCCAATCCTTTCACATCTCTGTGTGGAAGACCCCCCACTGTGGGGAGAAGAACAGAGGTATTCCACTATCAGCCATTTCCCTGGCCTGACCATGAACATGGGGACTTACCCTTTGGGCTGCTTTTGCTGGGCCTGGCCTGCCACTTGCTGCTCTTTCCCAGTGCTCTCTTTTCCCTGCCTGTTTGTTTTAAAGACCGTTAGATCTCCTATTATGTATGGAAAATCTGGTTTATTTGGTCTTTAACATGTTCACAGTTAACAGTGGAGGTTTCAGTTCATATTCGGCTGGCTCCAAGGCAGAGTGGCACATGGCAAAGGGCAGCTACTCATGGCAGCGGAAAACAGCAAAGAGAAAAAGGTGGAGCAGCAGCTGGGGCAGCTTGCTAGCCTCTCTTCCTCCTTACATTGTAGTGCAGCTCACCCACCCCAGGGTGGGTGCAACACTTTCACCCACAATCCCAAAATTGGATCATGGATTAATCCCAAGCTCCAGAAGCTGCCCCATGACTGCATGAGGCTTTAGGAGGGGCAACTAGACACAAACCATAATACCTCCCTCCCCTCTCCCCTACCTGTTGACTGCCTTCTCTTTGGGAGGATCTATCACCCTTATCCTATTATCTATATTATAGTTTCTCTTCATTTCTACTTTGTTTCTCATATAAGAGAAACCACATTGCAATATTTAGTCACCCACATCTGATTTATTTTACATTACATCATGGTCTTAAGATGTATCCATTTTCCTACACATGACTCACATTTATATTTCTTTATAGCAGGGTAGTATTCCTCTGTATCTAAATATCATATTTTCTTTATCTATTTTTTCTGTTGATGGCTGCAGAGGCCTCTTCCAAGATTTAGCTATTAAGAATTGTGCTGCTATAAGTGTGAGTAGACATGTATCATGGTAACATATATTTAGCTCTTTTGGGAAGATAAATATCTAGAGGAGAACTAGTTAAATCAAGTGAGATTTTTAGTTGTGATTTTTTGAGGAATCTCTATACTGATTTCTGAAGTGGTTGTACCGGTTTACATTCCTACCAGCCATGTAGAAGGTTCTTATTAACCCACAGTCTTGCCAGCATTTGTTATTATTTCATTTCTTGATGATGGCCATTATTCTATGGGATCAGATGAAATCTCAGTATTGTTTTTGTATTTCTTCAATAGCCAGTGACACTGAACAGCTTTTCTGACATTCATTGGCCATTTGTACTTCTGAGAAACATCTACTCATTTCAATTGTCCGTTTCTCAATTAGATTTTTTATTTTTATTGCTTTAATTTTTTGAGTTCTTCACATTATCTATGTATTAGTTCTCTGTCTGAGGAAAAAATTGCAATTTTTTTGTTCCATTTTGTAGATTGTCCCTTTACTAATTCTTTCCTTAGATTTTTCTTTTTTAGACGTATTTAGTACAGGGCCTACAGGGTCTCACTATGTAGATCAGACTCAGAGTAATCCTCTTGTTTTCAGCCTTCCAAGCACTGGGATTATAGGAGCACGCCATCAAGCTCAGTCTCATTTGCCTTCTCAGCATGTGGGGGTGGGGCTGGCCTGGCACTCCAACCAGCCCGGCACACCAGGGGATCAAATCCCAGTCTCTGCATCTGCCTAAGCAAACACTTTAATCCACTGAGCTATCTGGCCAGCCCTTTCCTTAGCTTTTTAATTTGACATGATTTTGTTTGTTGATTATTGTTGTTACTTCTCGTCCAGTTGGAATTTGGGTCAGAAAATCCTTACTGACACCTATGACTTCAACTATTTCACCTACTTTACTTTAAAATTGTTATTGAACCAGAAGAGACCAAAACCAACAAAAGCTATACTAGGCAACAAGATCAAAATGGGAGGCATCACGATACTTGACTTCAAATTATACTGCAAAGCAACTGTGATAAAAACAACATGGTACAGAAATAGAAATGTGGATCAATGGAACAAAGTAGAGGACACAGAGACATCCCCAGGCACATTTGGCTATTTGATCTTCCATTAAGGGTCTAAGAACATACATTGGAGGAAAGACACTCTATTCAACAAATGTTACTTGGAAAATTGGTTGTATGTCTACGGATGATTGAAGCTGGACCCATATCACTCACCACGCAGTAAACTAAAGCAAAATGAATTAAAAATCTAAACATTACAGCAGAAACAAGGAGCTCACTAGAAGATAAAATAGGTTAAAATTTTTGTAAGAATAGATTTGTCTATCAATATCTATGAAAATACTGTTAAAGTCATTTTTATGAATACAGACTTTTCTATTTGTATCTGATTTTTTCCCCATCTTTCTTGAGGTTCTGTGATGAGACACACCTATATTTATGACTGTTGTGTCTTTCTGATAGACTGGCCCTCTTCTCACTACTGAAATCAGAGTGACTGTCTTATTTTATATCCCCCGTGTATTTTGAGCACTTGCCAGGTTACATTCATGTTTATTAAACAAAAGCCAAGCACTCAGACGTGAAAGAATTCCTTCCTCCCCAACATCTTGCTCTACTGTGAGAACATGGACATCTTCACGAGTTCCACATTTAGAGCTCAATTTCTCAGATGTTGCTTACAGATTCCACTAAGTTGAAAAGCACAACATGGGCAGAAAGCAAATGAGGTGAGTGTGGGCATGGGCAGCTGGGTCTTCATGGCTGTGCCTACTTGTTCTTTCTCTCGCATGAGAATGTCTCCTCTGCTTCCCTACACACACACACACACACACACACACACACACACACACCATATACCATCCCTCCTCCACTCTTCCCATCTGTTCAGACATACAAAATCTAAACGCTGTCAATGGCTTAGAAAATCTCCACAAGGTTTAATAAAAACGCTCCTCCATTTACCAGATGAAGAGGACACCTTGTGAGGAGAATACGGCGGACATGGGCTTGTCGCTCTGTTCCTCACCACCATGTTTTGTACCTGCCCATCTGCTGCGGCAGCGCTGCTGACAGTTGGCAGTGCACTAGGGTGCCATTGGGGAGCCCCACAAGGTCCAGGCAGCCGTTTCTCTCTCCTTCCATGCATCATGGCGCCTGTTTGGTTAATCTCCCATCCAGGTCTGTTGCTTACCTGCGGGCTTACTTCCTTTCCCACCACATGCTCCCTTCTGTCACTCCCCATTTCAAAGGGAAACATGGACAGACTTTATGATGTGTACAAATGAAGGGACATTTTAGTTTGTGTAACAAGGTGGGGCTGGACAACTGTGGAGACTAATGTCTAACCTAATGGCCATAGTGAAGGCAGCATGGCACGCCTGATGCCAACAGGTCCTCCCTGGGTCTGCTTGGGCTTGTATCCCACCTCCATCACTTGGGGCTTCGGGACTCTTCCTTCAAAATTAAAAGAAATGGGGCTGGCTACACCATCTTCAGGGCTCAATGTAATATGAAACTGCATATTACAGATGATATTTTTCATTCTGCAAAACCATGAAAACAGTGCCATGAAAAGTACTAAGGTTTAAACACTTTTTCTTTTTTTTGATGTTGCAAATGGGGTGATTATGGGGTGACTAGCAATTCTTACAGATACCCAAGGACTCATCCCATAACTGGAAATATGGATGCAGACCACTGGCTGCCAGGTTGTCTTTCCTGCAAGGCACTAGGTAGAGGAGAGGGGGCTGGGCTAGGGGACTCCTTTCTCAGGGACCTGTTGTCCAGCTGCTTCAGTCTGGACATGGTCTGAATGTGTCCCCCAATGTGCATGGACTGGAAGCTTGGTACCTAACGTGGCCAAGTTGAGAGCTGTTATAATCTTTGGTAAGAGGCGGGGCCTAGCGGAAGATAATTAGGTCATTGGAAGTACTACTCTTGGATGGATTAACATAATCACCCTGGGGACCTGGTAGTTCCAGTGAGAGTGGGCTGTTGGGAAAAGAGTTTATCACCTGAACTGCTCTGGCTTCCTGTCTCACCGTGTAATCTGTTCCTCTTGCATATTCCCATGAGGCCATCTGCCTTGTTGTGATGTAGCCAGGGAACTTTGTCAAAGCTGGTTTGAACCTTTCATCTCTAAACTCAAACTTTTCAGTTTTTTGAAGTACCTAGATTAGGTGTTTTATTATAGCAACAGAAAACAGGAAAATACACCAACCCACAGCAGAGAGGTGATCTCCACGAGATTGCAACCTCTTTAAAGGAACTCAGGAGCTGGAGCAGGGAGGGGTAAGGAACTCCCCAACAGATTTACATGATGAATGTTCATAGAATCGCAGGGGAACATGTACCTGATCCAGCTCTCCCCAAAGCAAGTCTCTTTCAGGGGCTGAGAGGGCCTCAGCAGCTGTTATGTAAGGCATACAGGCAGAACAGGATCCTGTGTGCTGGGGACAGAGTGACAGTAGGAGGTTGAATGGTGTTTGAGCTGAGTCTCCAGGACCTTAGCCTATGTTCCTTTGTACCACTGGACATTACTTAAAAACACAAATTCAAAGATTGAATTAAAATATTCAAAGGCATGCAAGGAATGAACCCCAAATTCAAGACTCTTTTGATCACAAGAAACTACTTATGTACAACAGCATCATCATTTTGCTAAAATACCAGCCTAGAAGAGGAACAATACATAAAACTCTGTATGGTGCCTGAGGCAGAGTCAACTCAGTAAGTGCAGCTATTAGTATTGCCATGAACTAGTTGGTCAATATACAATTTCAGAAATGATTTCATGGATAAACAAAGGTGAAAAGGAAACCCAGGGATAGGGTAGGTTTGACTTAAACCTTCCCAGAGAGCTGTTGACTAATGTCAGCACCCTCCTAGAGCCTCCTTGGTTGATGTAAGCCAACCAAGGCACTGACAATGGTCTTGGCATGACTTCATCATGCTAAAGAAGCTACTTGTATTTTAGGTAAAGAAAATGAATTCCAAAGCCAATGACTAAAGCCAGAGAATGAAGTTCAGCTCTTCTTTAAACACAGCACTAGGATGAAGGTCTCACAGTGATGGGAGTGAGCAAAGCCTTTTCTGTGTCCCCTGTGTTCCTATCTGCAGCATCACTCAGTGTTACTAAGCGAAATGATTTTGAAGGAATCTATAACACAGACACGTGCTGGGAAAGAATCCTCTTGGAAGCAACCGTCAATCACGCCTTTCCTGGGAGCAAAGTGAGGGCAGGTGAGGCGCCAGCCATGCCTGCCAAATCTCCCACACTGGGTAAGCGGCACACCTTCCGAGCGCAGCTTCATCTCTGGTTGGCATCGGTTACCTGGAAAGCAGGATCCCTCCTCCTCCACGCTCGCAGATGCGCATGCGCGCCCTCCTGGCTCCGCGGGTGTGTTTGTACCAGCTTGCAGCAGGTTTGGGCCTGGAAACCTAAGATGCAGAGGAGGATGGTCCTCCACATCTGGAGATCAGAACAGGTATAAAACTAACCAAGAAGAAAATCCTTCAAATGCCAAGAATTCCCTTTAAAGATACTCATTTTCAGTATCAATTTGGAGATTGATTTTTTTTTTTTTCGGGATCGGGGATTGAACTCAGGACCCTGAGCTTGCCAGGCAAGTGCTTATTCTACTGAGCTATCTCCCAGCCCCGGAGACTGATTTTAGAACACACTGTAAACACAAAAATTATTTTTTTCTTTTTTGTTACCAGAAATCAAACTTAGAGCCTCACATGTTCCAAGCAGGTACTATGCCACTGAGCTATCTCCCTGGCCCCAATACTCTAATTCTTGGGCCAGGAAGCCTAAGGTGCAGAGGAGGATGGTCCTCCACATCTGGATTCATGATCAGGTCCTTCATGTCAAATGGCCCAGCACCACCTGTAACCTATCTACATTATCCCATATATTTCACGTAATTTCTATTACTTATAACATACAGAGTATAACATACTTATAACTGCTATATTAATTAGGGAATAATGACAAGAAAAAAATCTATGCCTATTCAGTACAGATGAATTATTTTTCTGAATATTTTCGAACTCTCATTGATCCTTGATATGCAGTCAACTGTACACGGGAAACAAGAGAAAAGCATGTTTTGCTGCTCAATAATTCATCTAAAATTAGTTCTGCTTATAAACTATTTTAAGGACAGGTGAGATAACTCAGCGGTCTAAAGCGCCTGCTCAGGCAAGCTTAGGCAAGCATGCAGGGACCGCAGTTCGATCCCCAGCACCACAAGCTGCACCAGTCCTGCCCCCAGGGTGGGCTGAGCTGGCCATAAATAAATAAATAAATAAGCTGTTTTCAGACAGTTGATGTTTTCATGGTTAAATTCAACTCCAAATTTCTTTTATGACAAAGGGAGGTAGAAAGAAAAACTCTTCTCCAAATGTATATGGCTGGAAATTCCTCATTTTTGCTGCTAAGATACAGTGCCATGATACCAGTAAAACCATCAGCACACTGTATAGCACAGAGCACTCAATAAATTTTAAATAACATTATTATGACAGAAGAGGATTAAGGATAAAGAAAAAGGAAAGAAAGGAAAAAAGAATAAAAAGAAGTCTAATATGAGCAGGAAAAGTGAAATGAAAGAGAAAAAGAGAGAATTCTGTGCAATGAGAATGAGAAATATACATATATATATATATGTATATATATATATATATATATATATGTATATATGAAAATAGAGAGAGGAGAAGAAGGAAAATGCAAGTCTAATACACAAGTTCGTAATCTTTTCAAAATACAAAGCCAGCCACAGTTTTAATAAATGAGTGCCGGTTCCCAGTGCCTAGTGTCAGCCCGAATGTGTTCCCACGACGTACATATTTGGAGCTTAGACTCAGTGGAAGGGTCGTGATCAAATGTTGAATTCCAATAGGAAATCTCACACTTCGATGACCGAGTGGCTGTGGAATCCTAAGTCACCACATCAGGGTGCAGTGAGTCATTGGTGGTGCGCGTCACTTTCTATTTTTACCAGTCTTCTATGCAATCTCAAGCATTGATCCAAACCCAATGTGTAGGATGAGACTGTTCACACCAGCGCGGCTCCATCCAGCCCTTGCAAATGGGGGGAAGATGAAGGGCGTTCCCTCATCTGGGTTCTCCGCAAACCAGCCAAGCCACCAGTTCAGACTGAAGCATCAGAGACTCTTCTGGCCCCTCTCTGGACTCCCTTTAAGAGCCAGACTTAATACTCTGAACCCCTGGGGTTCTGGGAACCTAGGAAGAAAGGTTTTCCAACCTCAGGACTTTGCCTCATGTACTTTGCAACATGATACTTCAGACTTTCTAAAATTGGTAAATATGCCAGAAATTTGACCATGCACGAAAGAGGAGTTTCCTCAATTTCCTGACCCATTTTCCCTTTGGGTCCCCAAATCTCAGGCAATTTTCCCAATAACGTGATGATGTCTAGGGTCCAGCTGCTGACACAGCCTTAAGACTCTAGGGGAAGGAAGACAGGGTCTCGGCCTCCCAGCCGTCCTTGTAAACTGACCTCTGAGATGCGTGTGCCCCCTGCAAACAGCTGACCCCCACACCAGTGGTTCACATTTTAGCCATTTCTGATGCCTGCAAATATTTGTTGTTTTCCCACAGTAATAAGGGTGGTGCCAAAGGACAGAACGGGCAACACGAGGCCTTTTGTGATTTTCTTTGGTTCTTCCTAGCCTTTACCTGGCTGGGACTTGGCCAGGGATGGAGAAGCCCCACTGTGGTGACTCACTGGAGTCGTGCCTGCACTTGACTGTCACTTTCCAGAGCTTAGGCTTCTTTTCTTAATGCAGAGGTGGAACAGGGGTTAGGAGGGTTAGGGGGAAACACTACCTAATTATATAGTTATCCCCATACTTTGTGTATGTCCTGGGTCTGGGCTTCTAAAAGGGAGAGGCCAACTGCTTGACCTCTTTGTCACTCACACTGAGACATCAGCATCCCTTCTCAGAGACAATAGAGACAAAATGCTTAGGGACTCCAAGAGGAGTGAAAGTGGGGGACCAGGAAGCAATGACTGTGACCTCGACATTCCCCCACTGTGCAGGCACATGTGCCTCATTCTGGAAATTATTTATTTCATCCTGAAGGATAAAACCCAGTCACTGCCCACTACATGGTGGTATCTCACACAAGTGTGTATTGAGAACAAAGAGCCCAAATGCCCTGCGCAGCAATAGGAGGGCCCCAAGGGCAGGGGCCTGGGGTAGGAGCTGCACAAGAGGAGGGGAACAGAGTCTTGTCCTCGGAGCTGTGGAATCTTGCTCTGAGCACTTTCCAGGCCTGGGGAAATTTGCGCCCAAGTTTCCATGTGATAGCGTCTACCTGGGAGGCCGATCCCACTTGGCACGAGCCCACTCCAAAGAGGCCCTGCTCAAAAATCTCATTTTTCTTACAACAGATGCTGGGTTTCAGTCCAGATGTCTTAGACATGTTTTCAGTGTGTGCACAGAGCCGGCGCTGGGATGGAAGGAGAGCCAGAAAAGGATGGTGGGGTATGAGAAAGCCTCTCCCTCCCCCTGCCTGACTCTTTGAACGTATTTGTTTTCTCCTCCAAACTTGGCTGGCAGTAGCAAGGGTTACAAGAGTGAGCATGGAAGAGGCTAGGCTAGCAATCTGGCTCTTCTCAGCGGAAAATCCTCCCGAGTACCTTAGCAGGACTCCTCCATCGCTGGGATGCCTTTATTTAGAATAACAACGTTACAAGCTTTAATCAGCAGAACAATCACCTGGGGAATTCATCAATAATGCAGATGTCCAAGCTTCACCTCCAAATTATCCATGCTCCTTTATCTGTGTGGTGGCCTAAGAATCAGCCTTTTTGCTAAGTACTCTGTGCCATTCTGATACGTGAAACCCAGGCCAACTGCTTTGGTGGCCCTTTGTGAGATCTCCCTGCAGTCACCCTGCTGCTCTTCTCCTACTTCTTGAGCCCGGAACTTACATCTTCTTCACACCCAGGTGCATACAGACGCCCCTAATCTCTGCACACCTGCTTCCCTTAACAGTACAACAGCGCTGGGGCAATTGTGAATGGCACTGTGTCCACAAGACACCTCAGAACAGGTGTCTGGGAGCCAATGTAAATACACAGTGGAAAACCACCCTCTGAGCTTGCCTTCCCTACTCTGAAATCCTTAACTGTAGGCCTCCCACAATCCGAGCCTCGCTGATATTCGGCCTTGACTGCTTCTTGTTTCTTGTGTGCTTGTCTCTCCAAAATAAGCTAACTTCTTTGGAAGAGACTCCAGTTCTATTTTTTCTTCCCATTTGCTCCCTACAGTATCTGCTGTATAACTAGGGCTCAATATAGGATGAGAGTTTTTAACTTCTCATCAGGTTACTTCCAAAAACTCATGCTTTCGGCAGTTATTTGGATCTTGCTGCTCATTAGAACGATGTTATAAAAGGCAGTCATGCCCCCAGACCTGCCCCCAGATGGCTATTTAACTTGCAGCGTAGCTGAACTACACTTTCTAACAGTACTACAGAATCTAAAGTCATCTATAACTTTGCTTTTATGGGGAAATGGTTTCCAGATTCCAATTGAAGATGCCAGGAGCTCGTTTTTATGGCCACAGTTACGGATCAGGACTTGACCCTCGGGCAGTTGGAGCTCCCCACGGTGTGTGGGCACACACACACACACACACACACACACACACACACCATGCAACCATGGTGAAGGGGTGGTACAAGTTCCTATTGGAGGACAGGAAAGAAGCCAGGGCGAGTTGTGGTCCTACAGAAATGCTTCCGTTAGGCTTGGCAGAGTCAGGACAAGGGATCTGGAAGAAAGTGTGTTTCAGGGACAGGGTCAGGTGATGTCCTGGAATCCTGAGGGCACTGGCTCCAGTGACTGCACTTGCAGAAGACAGCCAGGGCTGTCTTGGCAGTCACAGCCGTCACAACACAGTCGTCACATTGGCTGTGGCCCATCACAAGTCTGTGGATACTTAGAGGGGAGGAGGAGGAGTGTTGTAGTTATTTATTGTTGGATAGTAACCAGCTAGAAAATGCAGTGGCTTAAAAAACAACCAATGTACTGGCTCATATATGTACAATCTGGTTGCCTGTGGGCACTGTGAGGCTGCGTTTAGCTCACAGGTAATTGTGGTCTTGACTTTGCTAGAAGATGGAACCTGGAACCTGGCGTTCTCTCTCTCTCTCTCTCTCTCTCTCTCTCTCTCTCTCTCTCTCTCTCTCT
>NDGM011215732.1:2248-15971 GCA_002564305.1 Octomys mimax | reverse complement strand
TTCTGTTTTCTTGCATATACTTAAGCATGATCTATGGACTAGTAGGTGGTCTATTTCAGAAAACATCCCGTGTGCAGCTGAAACAAATGTGTCCTCAGATGTGGTTAGATGGAACACTCTGTACTTGTCCACTAAGTTCATCTGTTCCAGTCTCTGATTCAGTTATGCTACTTCTTTGCTAATTTTTCATCTGTATGACCTATCTTTTTGGGATAAGGGGTCATTAAGTTCTCCTGTTAAGCTTGTTTTACTGGATATTAGATTTTTCATGTCCATTAAGATTCGTCTTATATCGTTGGGTGCTCTCATGTTTGGTGTGCACATATTTATGCATGTTAAGTGTTTCTCTTGAATTTTTCCCATAACCAGTATGTAGTGGCCTTCTTTATTTCATTTGATCATTCTTGGTTTGAAGCTGAGACTGTCTGCCAACAAGTTTGCTACCTGTGCTTTTTTCTGAGGTGCTGGGGCATGTAGTATTGTTTCCAATACTTCTACTTTCAGCCTATGAATTTCTGTATGAGTTAAGTGTGTTTCTTATGTACAGCATATTGTTGAATATTGTTTCCTAATCCACTGTGCCAGTCTTTTTCTTTTAATTGGTGAATTGATTCCATGTACATTGCTGATTATAACAGATGTATTTCCTTATGATTGACATGTTATTTACCTGCTGTTGTATATTTCTTTTTTACCTGTGTTTAATTATTTGCCCTACTTTTTGGGTCCTTTCCATTCTCATTTATAGCGTTGTGGTCATTTTGGTACCTCTCTAGAATATCTTTTAGTAGTCTGTGTCAGATTGGCTTTGTCACCATAAAATTCTTTAATTGTTCATTGTCATGAAAGTGTTTCACTTCTCCTTCAAACTTGAAAGAGTTTTGCAGAGTAAAGCAGTCTGGGCTGGAATTTATTTTCATGAAGGTCTTGAAGTACTTTGTAACTGCATGGACTTGAACCTTTTCCCTCCTTTTAGGTAGACTGGTTGAAGTTTTGTCTATTTTGTTTATTCCATGGAAAACCCAACTCATAAATTCCTTAGTTCTTTCTATTGTTTTAATTTTGGCCTCAATTTCATCATATTCTGCTTTAGCTCTATAATCTATTTTGTTGTGATTGTTTAATTTTTGAATCGTTCTTATTTTTCTAGGACTTTGCCGTACAATGTTAGGTTATTTATTTGAACTCAATCTGTTTTTCTGAGGTGGGCATTTGGAGGTTTAAACTTCCTTCTTAAAACCTGGTCATACTATATGCCATATGTTCAGGTACATTGTACTGGCATTGTTTATCTCTTGAAAGTGGATACATTAAGTTTTGTATTAATGTTATAAATGAAGATCATGTAGTTTGCCAACTCTGTATAAAATTCTTTAACCTCCTCCATTTATCTCCAAGTATATCTGAGAAATTGCACTATATTTTTTACAAAACTATGCTTTCTTCAAATTCCGACCCATTTTTACATGTTTTTATTCATGCAGCATCTTGTAAAGACAAACTAATGAGCAAATAGTTTTGCTTTATTAAAGAAAAATGTGGCTGATGAAGCAAAATGCTTAGTTTATAAACATGAAATACAGTAACATTTTAGGGTTATACTTGTAGTAGGGTCTAGCAAACATGTAGAAAATCCATAGACTCTCATAGATACAAGCTTATTCTCTGAAGTTAGACATATCCAGCCAGACCACTGTGAAAGAGCTCTCAGGGCCCTATCCTTGGGTAATATCTCTGTTCTTTGTATCCTGCTTCAAGACAGGCCTGTGTGTAGGTGATGGCTATTTTCCTCACTCTTCTCATATGGTAAATAAGACAGTCCATATGAAATGGTTCCCAGAATTAAAACTCACACGTTTCCTTAATAAATAGTTCAATGGTTGTACTGAGCATACTCTAGCTCTGCTTTGTGTGTGACATTTATTGCATCTCCAAGAGTTTTCCCATGATTCTGAACTCCAGTGTCCCACATTGTTAGCTAGATAATGGATAATCTGATGCTGACTCCATTTGTTTCTCTACTCTCTTGCTTACTCTTCAATTAATATTGCCTGTATTTTTCAAATAAATTACTCGAACTGAATTTAGTTCTAGAATTTTCCATTAACACATGCTACTTTGTATAAAAGCAGAACATCATAATTGTCCCAATGAGCTTATCTGAAAAATGCAGTTACAAAATCATCTATATTTTCATTTTGCTGTGTGATACAAATGAGCTAATATGCATATAAGCACTTAGTCAGAAGCTGACATATATTAAATATTTAGTAAATCTGATTTAGTTTTATTCCTGTCTGACTTGACTTTGCATAGTACCAAGTACATATTCCTTATAAAATCATTACAGTAACAGACTGAAACTTAAAGGAGAAAAATAACTCCCTGAAAACTGCAGAAGAGGTCTAAAGACAGGAGCTTAGTTCATGTTATTTTAGATTAAATCTTGTAATATTTTTAGATTTTTATTTCACTTTTGAAACTTCCTAAGTATTTAGCTATATTGACAAAGATGTGCTAATTAGACAAAGGAAAGATTACATATCATATATTAATTTATAGAAAGTAGTGTTTGGGCTAGGGAGATAGCTAAGTAGTATAAATTCCTACCTGAAAAATGCAATATCCTGAGTTTGGTCCCTGGCACCAAACAAACAAACGAACAAACAAATAGTAGTTTTCAAGTATTTGTATGGACAAAATTCAATTGATGTCAAAGCAAATTCTTAGTCCTAGATCTAAAAATGGAGTCAATTGTGTGATGGTTAGTCTTGATTTGAAAACATCCACTAGATTGGATGGAGAAATACCTAGTGGACAGCAAAACTCAGTTCTTCCTGGTTGTGGTTGTTTCCCAAGAAGACAAGGTTGTGAAGGCTTTCTTTTCAGCAGTGGGTCCATCCACTGATGAGGTACAACTTGTCGGCATGATCATGAGGCATTCGAAACTCAGCAGCTGAGGCATCCTGAAGGAAGTGGGTCAAGGGCATGGGACCCTGCACATTGTCTCTCATCCAATTATTCTTCTCTGGTTCTTCCCTCCCTGTCTGCTTTCTGGCTGCCCTTCCTCAGCCACTCTCTTCTGCCACAAACTTTCTGCCTTGCCATAGGCTGTAAGCAATGGAAGTGAAACAAAACAAAACAAAGCAAAACAAAGTTGAGCTGCTTGACATTAAGAGTTGGTCACAGTAACAAAGAGTTGCTCAGCACATACTGGTATTGAGCAACTTTTTTACTTTTACAAATAGTCACACAGTAGCAGAAACAGAGTGAGAAATAAATATGCCTTAAAGTACATAGAAGTCCAGGCTTTCAGAGTATGTCTTGAGAAATTATGATACTGTTTCTCACTGCATCACAACAGCCACGAGGTAATTCCAATTACTGGAACTGGGAAGACTAAAATATGTTTGTGTTACTAAGAGGACCTCAAGTCCACACCTTGTAGAGCAATTAAACACTAAGAAGAATATATGCAGAGTGTTAATTATAAAAAAAGAAAAGATAACAATGTACAATATATTACTCATTGAAACTGCCCTATTGCTCAATTGTGAAACTGTCTCTTTGATATTTGTTTCTGAATACAAAAAAAAAAAAAGAATCTCTCAATAGGAGGTAGTAAGAACTTATTTTTAAGCACAACTTTTCTTATTTGCTTCTTCATTTTTGTGTGTTAGCATCATTTGGATCTTTTGCAGAATGGAGGTTATATTATGGTCACGTGGAATAGGTTCTACAGTTTTAACTTCCATAAAAGTCAAGGCAAAGAGTCTTTTTTACTTGAAAACATCTCTTTTTGATTAACACATGGCTTCCATGGGAGATTATTTCACACTTAAATGCGTGAAGGAGATATAGTACTGTCTAATGTAGGGGTGATGTTTCAGCTCTTTGCTTTCTCTATGCTACACTATTCTAGAGTTTAATATATAGTCTGGTAATTCATAAATTCACCAGCTGGATGCACCTGTTGCCTCTCTCTGGAGTTCTGCTGCAAAAGACTTTTTATCAGGTGTTATAATTTACTGTCTTTTTTGATCACCCTTCTGAAACAGGAATATATCTTTGGATTTTCAGCAAAAGCCAAAAATTTGTTTCCTTTCACTGATAAGTGAGGAGATGCTCCGGAACATCTGTTTATTTTTTTATTTCCAGAGGGATGTTCATAAAAGAATGCAGCAAAAGGCTACATGGCTTAAAATGTAGCTTGGCACCAAGACATCATTTCAAAATCCTCAAGACAAAATATTTAATATGAATAAATAAAACACGAAAAGCAACTAATGTTGTGAGACTGTATTGTGCTTTGCCACCACATGAACAAATACATTGGAAGCCTGTCTCTGTTCCTCTGCTTCCACTGTCTCTGGTAGTTGGCAGCTAGAATGTTTAAGTCAAATAATGACTGGATTAGGAATGTCTGCCAATTGCCTTCTTGCTTTACTGACAAACACAATTTTTAGATTCCTGGCTGAGTCAACTAATTCCTACACTGAATGTAAAAATTAACTCATGCAGATTAAATGGAAGAAAAAACAGCTAAGACACAGCAATTAGGTAGCACTCAAAGAACTGTGTATCACTTTTTACTTTTATAGACGGGCATGAGACTAGCTTTACAGAATGATGAGCTTTAACTTTCTGTCTTCATCTGTTTGGGCTGCTACAGCAAAATAACCCAAGATACCACAAAGGGAGACAGGGTATAAACAATAGGAATTTATGCCCACTAATAATCTGTATAGTTGACAATGCTATTTGGAAAACAAAGAAAAATAATTTGATTTCCACTCCTCTTCTCATTTATGTATATTGGGCCAGCCAGATAGCTCAGCAGACTAAAGCACCTGCTTAGGCAGAGTGAAGAGACCAGGATTCAATCCCTGGTGTGCCATGCTGACCCTGCCCCCTGGGGCACCCTGAGATGGAGACTGAGAGTAGATGTGGTGGCACGTGCCTGTAATCCTAACACTTGGGAGGCTGAAAACAGGAAGATCACTATGAGCCTGATTTGTGTAGAGACCCTGTATATCCTGTAATAAAAATACATAAAAAGTATATATGATCACTTATGTATATTTACCTGAACAAAAATGCCATGCCTAAAAATAGGTTGTTATTTTATATTTTCTGACTCAGTTATACTCTACTGCTGGCATGGAGGACAACGAGCTGTACAATGACTGTAACTAGTTTCAATTTGTTTTATTAGTAAGTAAAATTTGAGATAGTTCAAGGAAGAATGGGGAAAAATTATTTCTTATAGAAAAATGTGATAAGCAATTTTTAATATTATCTTTATGACAAATAAAGATTTTATACGTGTTCTTTTTCTTATACTAATTAAAGTCTATATGAAATGATAAGAAAATCTATGGACAAAAGAACACTGACCTAGTTTTCAGAACAATAGTTTCCCAAATGTGGTCTCAGTAGATTTCATGAAGGTTAGTCAGAAATGGATAATGATTTTTTAAAAAGGAGGATAAAAGAGCTTAAAGTTAGGACTACTGGGACTTGGAGGGTAAAAGTTAAATTAAACTGACAAAATAGAGTGAAATTTACTCTTTTGCTGATGATAACAACTGGATTTGACTTTCTAGAAATGCAAATTGCATTCATCCATGTTTGCTTGAGTTAAAGAGAGATTGAATAAGAATAAATGCTACAAGAAAAGCAATCACACATTCACTCAGTGCTTACACTGTCACCATCACGGCATTCAGCGCTAGAGGGAATAAAATAGGAATAGTCTTGTGTATCAACAGTTTCTTCAAGATCAGAGTTTTTATTTATACCTTGGATGGTGGCAGAATAGATAGAAAGGATCTGCTTTTAGACTTTTAGAGGCTGTTTTGGTTTGGGGGTTTTGCAAGAGGAACAATATAACTCAGAACATTTTTTATAAGCTTATTTTATAATCACCCAGAGAGAGGGCCAGCCAAATAACTCAGCAGATTAAAGCACATGCAAGCAGGCACAGGGGCTGGAGTTTTGATCCCCAAGCCTGCCATGCCAGCCCCGCCCTGGGACATGCTGAGATGGCAATTGAGACTGGGAGTGGTGGTGTGCGCCTGTAATCTCAGCTCTTGGGAGGCTGTAAACAGGTGGATCACCATGAGTCCAATCTAGTAGTGATACCCTGAACATGCTGTAGACCCTTCCCTAAAATACAAATAAGTAAATGCAGACATAAATAAATTTATAATCACCCAAAGAATCATACACAAACAGTGCAGGATATCTGCCCACACACTAAAAACCAAAGAATCCAGCTGAGGTCCTGGGTTCTGATATCCTGCATGAGTCCAGCTGAAAACCCAGAGCCCATAACAATGCCTCTCACAAATCCAATTGGAAGCTTACAGGCCAGGACAATGTCTCATGCAGACCCGCTTCATGGATTTGTACAGGGAAGGCCTAAAGGTCAGTGGTGGAAACTGGAAAGTCCATGCCAGTGTATGAAGAATCTGTGCTGAGGGATCTGAACTGGAGCCAGGAAACAGCACTCGAGGTAAGCACCACAGCCTCCCAAAAGGCACCATAGCCTTAACAACAGTGAGGTTCTGAGCTCCACCTATGAAGAGGAAGGCTGAGTTCCCATCAGGAAACCCACCATGGCAAGCTTCTCCCAGAGGCTGAGCAGTGACCATCTTCCTCTCTGGAGCTCTGCTCAAGCTGAGGGCCAGAGCTCCCACAAAGTGAGCTGTAGCCATTCCCAGGGGCAGCGCAGCCCTGAGCATCTCCTCTGGCAACAACAGCCAAGTTCATCAGGAAAGCCTGCATGAGAAGGTCCTCCAGCAGTATAGCACAAGAGATCCATCAGCTCTCAGCAGCTCCAAAGCCTCTGCGAGCAGCTTCCCTAACAGCCTCTCATCAGCTTCTCCAGCTCTGCCTCTTATGCTGCTGGCAGCAATCCTCAGGTGGGCCTCCCACATCCAGCACCGTGCTAGTTCGTTTCTGCTGGGCATAACAAGTTGGCCATCTGTTAGCAATCCACTACATAGATATGAACTGTAAGATCTTAAAAATAATGAGTTCCAGACAATATTTAAATTTCAAGCAGAAGCCCACAGCATGGTTGACACAAATTGATACAAATAGACAAATATATATTTAATTAAATTATGGTGTTTTCTTCTAGAAATTGCAAAATTATATTTAGTCATATTTTAAGCAGAGTGAGTTATAATATAAAGTAGAAGATACGCACAACATATACATATATAATGTACATGTATATCATTATTGAGAAGTTCATTAGAAGAAAAAAAATATTAAAACTTACGCTGTGTAAAATGAGTGAACCCAGAAAACAAACAAAAAGGCAAAGAAAATCCATTATAAAGGGCAGTGAGATTGGCTGAAATTGAAATATAATGCAACTAATTAAGATTCTTACATGACCAAAATAGACCTATATATTATCTTTAAAATACTAAACAAAAAGCCAAACCTAGAATTGTATAACAATCTATAATTCTGTTTATGAGTGAAAACAAAATATCACATTTTAGCCATGGAATTAGTAAGGAATTTTACAGCCAAGTGACCACTTGCTAAATCACATTTTCTAATGGAAAGGATAGATAGACTAAGACTGAAAAAGAAAGCAAGTTGTGATGATCAAAAATGAGCATAGAAATTAGGTTTATAAACCTAAGAAAGAGTTATAAAATGATAGTAGTTTCTTATGTTACAAACATACAAGTTTGAAGGCTCAGAATATGGAAAGTGGGAAGTGGGATTCAGTTACTACTCATTAGAAATTTCAATGCACAGATTAGTGATAAAATGACAATCATTAAAAAATAGAATGTCCACAGTTCAACAGGTTGCAAGCTAATAGATGTAAAAAACTCTCAAAAGATCAGAAAAAACCCAACACACATGGCAAGAAAAAAACCAAAAAGAGAATAAAATCATTTGTATTAGTAATCAACTTAATATAAACAGGCTAAATTCTGCAGTTTAAAATCAAAGACTCTCAGGTTCAATTTTCTCAGCCTCAGATGTGTTTTCTTTATGATTACTCACTGATTTGTAATGTATGCAGAATGTGAATGCAGTAAGAGTTGTCTCTGGAAACTGTAAAAATTGTTCTGGACTGGTGATTTGTACGAGAAGACAGCTGCGTGGAATGGAACCTCCAGTACTAGTTTTCTAAATGAATCTTCACACCTACTCCACAGTCGTTGTACCAGTTTACACTTCCACCTGTAGTGGCGAGTGTTTTTCTCCACTATTTTCCAAAATCATTTCAAGAATTTCTGTTGGTTGATTTCTTGATAATAGACATTCTTTCTGGAGTGGGATAGAATATTGGCATTGTTTTCATTTGTGTCTCAATAATGATTAGTCATGTCAAGCATTGTTTTACATGTTTGTTTTCCAGGAATTTTTAGCCTTTGCCTTGAAAAGTTGGTGACTGGCACTGTTTTTACACCAGTTTTCAGAGTACTTGATGATCGGGTTAATCATGTGACTCTCTCATAGCATTTGTTTGGTAGGAAAGACAGTAAGACATTGTAAATCATAATCACCTTCCTTGTTTATTAGGAAATATTGATGTGAAATATCATCTTTTCTCAGACATACTTTATTTCCTGTAAATTATTTTTATAAATAGTACAATTTTGGCTTTCACTAATAATGACTTTCAATAATGTATGTTTCAAAAGCTAAAATTCAAGTACACTATAGAGTGATTTAGCAAAATGCTATAGGGGACAAAACATTAAGTAACTGATTTCTTTAAGTGATAAGTATGTGCAGGAATGTAATTCTACATTCAGTATATGACTGAAGGATTATAACCTCTGAGGCTTACCCTTCCTTCATCTTTCTAGTCAGATAAGCTGTGTGAGACATTTACATTTATAGTCCTTTTTTTTCTTAACCTTTCTCTGAATATCTAAATTAGCTTCATCTTATCTAGGATTTCTTAGGAAATCTGTTACACCACAATGTGGAGGATAGGTACATAGATGCTGAATTTTAGTGGTTAATTAGGATGGTATTAATAACTATAATTAAGAATTTTCTTATATCTTACACAGATGAAAAGAAATTTACTTTAAATTTAAGACTTTGTTCAATATTCACACCTCTGCTTTTTTATGTATATGGCACAGGGTTTCACTACTCAAAGGAATTGAGCCCTGGTCCCTGTGCTTGCCTACACAGGTGCTTAGTCTGCTGAGCTATCTTGCTGGCACAAATCTATGGTTTTATTTTATTCCCAAGGAAGTTTTTCTCATCTCTCCTGTTTATATTTTATCTGTTCCACACAACCTATGCAATCATGTATGCTATTGTTCTTTTGTGTTTTAGAATTACATAAATGGCAACATTGTGTTTGTATACTCCTACGATATCATATTTCCACTCAGCATGATGATTTCTGATCGCTCAGAAACTATGATAGTATTTACAGGGTATGTGTGTGGGGCTCTGAGATTGAACCCAACGTCTTTTAATTGAGGTACATTCCCAGACCTTGCATATTTTTACTGTAAGAAGAACCTCTTTCAATTATTAATTTACAATCCATTTGCCTCAGCCTCCCAGGGCTGACTATGAATTTTCAGTAGTTCTTCTTACTGATATCAGTATTTTCTCCTACTGACAGCATGTGAATACATAAATACCACATTGTAATTAAAGGACTGGCAGCCAGCAATGAAACATACAATAATTATTTCACATGTGTTTGTGTGCATGCATTTGTGTGTGTGTGTGTGTGAGTGTGTGTGTGTGTGTGTGTGTGTTTGAGAGAAAGGAAATGTCTAGTCATTTGGTGGTACTTAATGCATGGTTTTAAAAAATGCTTCTCTTCTTTTTTTTTTTTTTTTTTCTTGTCTACCAGGAATCAAACTCAGGGCCTTGTACTTGCCAGGTAGGCACTGTGCTGTTGAGCTCCATCCCCAGCCCTGAAAACGTTTTTCAACTGGGATCTCATCTTATGATAAAGCTTTTGCACAACAAGAGAAACCACCAACAGGATAAAGAGATCACCCACAATGCGGAGGAAATATGAGAACTGTTCCTGAAATAAAGAATTACTATGGAGATCACATAAAGAACTGAAAACAATTAGAACACACAAATCAAGAGCCCTACTAAAAATGTGTACCAGAAATGTAATACACTTCTCAGATGAAGAAAAACAAACAGCAAATAAATATATGAAAAATATTTAACATCACTGGTCATTCAGAGGTGCAAATTAAAACAGCAGATAGTCCGTTTCACCCCAGAAAGAATGTCTATTACCAATAAATCAAACAGCAACAAGTATTGGAAAGGCTGTTGGAGAAAAGGAAACCCTCTCCACTACTGGGAGGGTAGGCTGGTATATCCACTGTCAAAATCAGCACAGAGATTCCTCAGAAATTTAGGACTAGAGGTTCCAATTGACCCAGCTCTTAGAAACAATCCAAATGTCCATCAGCTGAGGAATGGATAAAAAAGTAGTGGTCACTTTATGTAATGGAATAGTACTCAGTCACAAATAAGAATAAAATAGAGACTTTAATAGGTAAATGGATGCAGTTCAAGACCGTACTCATAAGAGAAATAAACCAGATGCAAATGAGTAAATTTCTATTGTCTCCCTGGCATGAGAAGATGAAAAAGTAAATAAGCACCTAATTTTATAATGGATGTTATAAAATGGGAAGAAACTTCAAAAGCAAAGAGAAACTGGGTTTGCAGAATGGAGAAAAGAAAGAAGGGGAGCATAACAAAAATATTTTAAAAAAGTAGTTAAGATGATTATACTAATAAATGCTCTTAGTTCCTTTAAAAGTTGGGTTTGTGGTAATATTGTTTTGACAATTAGATGCTGATATCATATATTAAGTAGTTAATTTAAAGATAACAATATGTAATATATTAATGTTACCCTCCTTTCATATCATTATGTACTTTTGCTTTTTGTTTCATATGTTTTGGTTATGAAAACAGAATGACAAAAATGTTATTTTTTTCAGAATCATGAAAGAAATTGCACAAATACTCCATATGTATATATTTGAAATATCTTTATGGAACCTATTTTCTATTTTGCAGGCCTTATTAAAACAGTTACTCAATAAAACACTTTTTTGAGTTGTATTTTTAAGTATAGCACACGAATAGCTATTTTAATGGTCAACATGGCTCAGAATGCATGGGTTTAAATGTTTCCTCCAAAAATCCCACATAATGTTAAAATATAAAAAGAAAAGCAAACAATTTTGATGAGGATTGTACACAAGACATCTGCAGGCCATAAAAATAAAAACAAAATGGTGAACAGACTAAAGTCATAGACCTGCTGGGGTTTTGATCCATAGCAGTATTATACAGTGGCTTAAAATGTTTCCCTAAAGATGGGAGACAGAACTAGGCTCATTGTGGAAAGCCAGAGACCATGAATGCAATTCTTCAGTTTGTGAAAGGATAATGGCAAAACCACTGGGGCAGAATTCCTCCTGGAGCTGTGTGTATTCACCTAGACAAGAAAAACACAGACAAAGCCTCGGGTCCAGGAACCCAGCCAAGAGAGTCCATGTCACTCTTGCTGCAAAAGAAGTGAAAGATCAATGCAGATATACTTGTACTCAAATAAATCTGATTTTAGAAAATGTTCTTTATTTCTAAATAATTTTTTTAAATATTTATTTATTGAATACAGGGTCTTACTATGCAACTCGGACTCATAGTGATCTTCCTGTTTCAGCCATTTGGTTATTTACCTTGTTACCTTGTGTATTTGGTTTTACTATTCTTGATTGCAATTTTCTCTTTCCATCAGCATCATGGAGAGATGTCTGATGTTTATAATCTGTAAAAATATTTATGTTTTGTTTTATGTTTAAGAGAACAGCTTGGCTCAGGTCAGGTGATCTAGGCTAGACACAAAATTTCAGCTTCCAGAACCACTTGCTTTTTCAGTGCAAGAGGATAGCACTGATATAGTTAGACCTGTTCACACATAAAGACCACAGACGGTTGAGTGTGGGCATTGGCAAGAACTGCTCCAAAAGAGAAAGAAAGGAGAAGAATAAATGAATGTGCACATATCCTTTAATCAAACTATATGGGCAAGCCAAAATCTCAAAATTAAAAAAAGAAATGAATAAAATATAGAAAAAAAAGAATAAAATATATTCCAGCTATTTTAGTGAAGTTTTTGTATAATGACTTTTAGGTAAGTATGCATAGTAATATTTTCCTTTAAATATTGCAGAAGAACAATAGTTGTCAATTATCAGCTCATGGATAAAACTTCTTTATTTTATTATTTTCTATGCTTTGGTGATTTTTTGCATATTTTACATTTCTCAGAAAACATTATGAGATTACTGAGTATCCAGTCTGTGCTCAGGATCCAAGAACTAAGGTCCAGTTCTTATCCTGAGCAGCGAAGACAGAAAAGCCATCATCCTCCCCTATGAGAGACACCACAGTTGAGATGAGACGCTTAACAAATCATACAATGAAAGTGGAATACAATATAACATATAATTGTTCTGAATAATAAAATCCAAATGATATGTATAATATTACCTAAAATGTCCACTAAGCAATGAAAAATTAGAGTATTTTTAAATGTATTTTGGACTAAAGTCAAAAAATCTATGACTATGTGCTTGAAATAAGAAAAGAGATTCATTTTATGTCCTAAAGCTATTAGTTAATAATATCAAAGGTATCTACTATAAAACTTACATAACAATGAATACAGATGATTAGATAGCTATCCTATCAAATAAGTGGAAAGAAAATGTTTCATTATTTTAATTTATAAAATTTTATATTTGAGAAATTCTTTTACACTTCATATTTTGTTATTTCTTTTAACTTGTAATAAAGTAAATATCTATATCTATATTTATATCTGCATTTTCTACATATATTTCCACCTATAGTGATAACTTACACCTGTCTGCAGCTGTATATCTCACCACTTACGCTGCAGAGCGGTTCTTGGCCACTTTAACCTGGCTAAACTGTTAATCACGCTCAGTGTTCAAAACCTATTCCATGAAAACTTACTTATTTTTGTATTTACATCTGATATATTTCATGAAGCTCTTCAGTGACAAACATTTATTTTGGGTTCAATATATTTCCAAAAGTAAACAGATTTCAATAAAATTCCAATTGAACACAAGAAGGTCAAATAAAATGGCTGAGAAGGTCAAGTGGACATGTCATGAGCTCCTCTCACTGGAATAGCTTGCAAAACACTGAGTAACCATTGACTAATTTGACATTTTAAAAGGAAATAAATTCCAAGCTACAGAAACTTATGCTGAAAGTATCAGAAAAATAAAAATACAGACCCGCAGAATTCTGTTCACAAAATGATCAAGAGTCACATCTAACATTTAGGTTTTTTCTCCTTTAATTCTTCTCCTAGAAATTAAGTCATTTTCTTTTGAAGATAATATGTCCCGAAGAGAACACACAGTGCCTTATGAGCTCATGGTATGTCCAGGACTACGTGTATACATGACGCTAACAAGGCACTAACAATTTTAAAATTGATGGAAGAAAACATAATACTGTTGCACATTAAATATGATAGATGTTTTATTTGCTATAATTTTAAAAGATAATCTCATCAAAGGTCAAAAGGATCAACAGAGAGATATTTACTTTAAAATTTAGGGGCCGGGGAGATGGCTTAGTGGAATAAGCGCTTCCCTGGCAAGCGCAAGGGCCTGAG